>LGSN01000247.1:0-41497 GCA_001314375.1 Phytophthora podocarpi | reverse complement strand
GGCAGCTATAGCTGCGTATTGAATCTAACCACGAATTGTTTATTGGGAAATGGTGGTGTTATCGTGTCAAAAAGTTTCTAAGGACTCGTACCATTTGTCCTTAGAAAGTAGCGTACGCATCAATATTTGTTGGCCATGAGTGAATAGAAATTCCACTTTCGACGGCACCTTTTCATTGCTTGTCATGCGAAAGTCGATGTTAAGTGCAGTGAGGCAGATCGAAAACAGTCTTATCAGTTTTGTACTAGCGCGCAGTGCTTAGCAAAAGCAGTATGAACAGCGTCGTGTGACGAACACAGAGTAAGAGCTGACGGCCTACGCCTTGAGATACCAAGCAAATGGCTTGTCAGCAACGTAGGTGCAGATCTGCTTGGGCTCGAGGTAGGCGTTCAGGCCAAAAGGTCCGAGTTCGCGACCGATGCCGCTCTTCTTGACACCACCCCACGGTAACTCCACAAAGCACGGCTGCGAGCAGTTGTTCCAGACGATTCCCGCGCGTAGAGCCTTCGTCACCCTCTTGAGCTGTGCGTCGTCTGATGTGAACACGGCAGCTGCAAGACCGAACTCCGAGTCGTTCGAAAGAGCGATAGCCTCCTCCTCGGCCTTGAACGTCATCACAGACAGCACAGGACCGAAGATTTCCTCCTTCCACACGCGCATATTCTTGGTGACCTTGGTGACAACGGTGGGCGGAACGAAGTATCCCTTGCCACCGCTAGGCAGGGTCCCTTGGACCACCGTCGCTCCCTCGTCCTTTGCGCTCTGGATGTACCCCAGCACTTTCTCCTGTTGGAGTTTAGACACCAGTGGGCCCATCTGCACCTTACTATCCAGCGGGTCCCCGAGCACAAGCTTCTTTGTCTCCTTCACGAGCATCTCGAGAAACTCATCCGCAAAGTCTTCGTGCACCAGCAACCGCGACGTCGCACTACAGATCTGGCCGTTGGTCCAGAAGCAGCCGAACATGACCCACTCGACCGTGCGCTCCATGTTGACCTTGTCAAACACAATCGCAGGCGACTTGCCACCCAGCTCCAGCGAGATCTTCTTGATGTCCTTCGTCACCTCGGTCATGATGTTGCGTCCTGTAGGCACGCTTCCAGTGAAGGCCACCTTGTGCACGTCCGCGTGGGAGACCAAAGGACCTCCAGTCTCGGCCCCCAAACCGTTCACCACGTTTAGGACACCGGCAGGCAATCCAACATCGGCCGCTACCTGTGCCAACTGTAGTGCACTCAACGGAGTGATCTCGGAAGGCTTAAGCACCACAGTGCAGCCAGCTGCGAGAGCGGGGGCCAGCTTCCAGAGCGCCATCAGCGCCGGGTAGTTCCACGGGATGATGGCGGCCACCACGCCCACGGGCTCGTAGCGCAGAGCACCCAGGAAGTCTTCCAGAGGCAGGTCCACCTTCTCGAATTGGCGAGTGTCCAAGGCCTCCGCAGCCTTGGCGTAGTACTCGAAGCAGCCGGAGACGTCCTCCATGTCCCACACGGCCTCGGCAAGTGGCTTGCCATTGTCCAGCGTTTCAAGGCGGCTCAGGGCGTCAATGCGCTTGACCACCAGCTCACCCATCTTGCGAAGATACACGGCGCGTTCAGCTCCCGTCGTGACGCCCCACGTTTCGAACGCTCGCTTCGCCGCCTGTACGGCCAGGTCCACGTCCACGGCCGAGGCAGCGGCCACCTGCTGGATCACCTCTTCATTGGCGGGGTTCAGCACGTCGATGTACTTCTTGTTGACGGGCGCCACCCACTTGCCGTCGATGAAAAGCTCCTTGAGTTCCGGGATCGGGTCGCTCATACTGGCGCTGGAAGTTGTGCTGTGTCTGGAGTTGCGCAAATTGGAAAGTGATCGATTCGACGTGCTTCTTTCCACCCCCGGCACCAGGTTGAAATTCCTACCATGGACCGCATGCTGCAAAGCACGTGGTGGGCTCAGGTCGGACAAGCGCTTTCGCGTGCGTCGGCCACGTACTTCGAGTCATAGAGAAACCCATCTCCCCACAGATGGATACATTTGCATCGGCGGATCATGTTACCCTCGTTTGAGCACTAGACCGCGTAACACAATCCGCGTCAGACAGCATTGATCCTCAATTTGAGGCCCAACCCCATGTAGACCTGTATTGGTATTGTTCGGTGAGCCCGGCGTAAGTTGTCTGCTGATCTGCACGTCAACGCTACATTATCGAGAAGCACAACTTCAACATCAATGACAGGGATATCAACAATTAGATTTGAATAACGATAGGCAATTCCGCGCTGTGACGCTGCAAATACAAGAGCACTGGTCCTTCCTTTTGGGGCCACTTACTCGCGAGAGGATGACAGGGTGTGCAGGCCGGTCTTCCCGGGCGCCATCGTGTGATAACCGGCTTGGTTGCGCTTGACGATCTTCTCGCGCACCCCCTTGGGCGCGGCAGGCGAGCACAGGGTGTTGTTCTTGATCTGAGGCACGACGTGCTTGACATAGTAGACGCTGCCCACCAGGAACACCAGCACCGTGACGACGATGGACACCAAGAAAATGGTGTCGCTGAGGCTGCTGTAGAGAATGGCAAAGATAGCCACGCCGCAGAGCGCGATGCCGACCACGGCGCCCGAGACACCGAACGGGCTTCTGTACGGTCGAGAGCGCCCAGGCTGCCGCACCGCAAGGTAGATGTATGACAACAGCTGAAAGACGTACGAGATAAGAGCGCCCAGCAACGTCAGGTTGATCAGTGCGGAGCCAAGGTTGGCGTCGCCAATGGTGTAGTGCAGCACGATAGCGATGACTTCGCACATGACGGTTCCGAAGACCAGCGCGCCGACTGCAGTGCCTCGAGTTGGGTGCTCGTAGGCGAGGAACTTGGGGAAGTATCCATCCTTGGCTATCGCAAACAGCAACTGCCCCATGAAGAAGATGTACGAGTTGGGGCTGGAAGTTAGCGCGATGACGGTCAGCCACTTGAAGACCGTCGTCGTAGCCCCGTTGCCGAAAATGGTCTGGAAGCTGGTGACGAGCGGGGCCGAGACGTCTGCCATGGTTGCAGCCCCCGGGGAAATGAGCGAGCTGAATGTAGCCGTACCGAAAGACAGGAAGATCAGCGTAGTGATGCACAGGAACAGTCCTCGAGGGACGTTCTTCTCGGGCTCGATGGTCTCATCGCTGGCGAGTGGGAGCTCCTCGATGCCGAGGTAGAACCACATGGCGAATGGGATGGCGTGGATGGCACTGTCCACACCTGTGAACTCCCAATGCTGCTCGACGACCCACTTGTCGTAGTCGAGGTACGGGATCGATGCAACGAAGAAGATGAGAAGTAGCGCCACACACAGCGTGGTCGAACACGCCTGCATCCGGAACGACGCCTGCACCCCGAAGATGTTGAGACCACCGAACAGGATGCCGAATGCGATGAAGAAGACCGGGGCGAACTTGACGTCGACGTTGAACAGCGTCTGCAGGTACGAGTACACGGTGTAGAAGGTCGATGCGTTGACGGCGATGACTTTCAGCGTCTCGGCGAGGCCGCTGAAGAACGCGGCGCGGGGTCCGATGGCGTGCAGTGCGAAGATGTACGGACCTCCTCCAGCCGGGATTGTCGATGAGAGCTCCGCGATGGAGAACGATAGCATCACGTAGAGCACCGTCACCATGCACAGGACGAGGAGCATGCCGTCGAAGCCGGCAATGAGGGCCGACTGCCAGCCGTAGTACTGGCCACTAATGACTGCGCCGATGCCGAGGGCCCACAGTTGCGGGGCTCTGGCGTATCGGTGCGGCGCCACCTTGGCCCCTTGAATGTCGACCGAAACGCAGTCCCCACGGCACATTCTGACAAGCTCTGCTGTTGGGTTGCTGCGCTGCGAGCGTGTGAACTATGAGGCTAATTCCAAAGTGGGCTAGTGCTCATCACTTGAGCTCTACGGTGGCAAGCCCCTCATTGGCTTTCAGAATGCGTCACCCGTTCTTCAAGCCGCGACATATTACCAACTACAGAACACCTTATGGCAGCTCCTAGGGGAGAGTCGCCAGCTGCACTCGGTAACTGCGTGAGCTTCGACGGGGCTTCTTCTCTCCGCAGCTCAAACCCCTGTGCGCAGGTTGTGCTCGACAGCGGCGAATTTTCACCATGGATAGACCCCCCCCCTGCGCTCACCTCGGGTGATGCCGCGAGAAATCGAAGCCTCGAGTGAGATTTTCAGCTGAATTCTTCGTCATCAGTGATGGTTGCTAGGCGGTATGGTCTGTTATGATCTTTCTCGAGGTGTTGTTCCGGTGGCGGTCTTCAGCATTTGGTGCTTGGTGGCGAAGCCCGGCGCAGTCCTACTTTCGCAACAACTGGCCAAGTTGAAGCAATTCGTCACGCTAAGCCACGAACTGCAGTCGATGAAGATATAATAGCGCACGATGAAACAGATTCGTGTTGACATGCAAGTTGAGTAATTGTAAATTGGATGGAGGATATACACTAGTGGAGCTGGCTCCGAGCGCTCACGCTCAGCAGGTTCTCGTTCATGCCCTTGGTTGTGACGGGGGAGCCGAGGGTCTTGTTCTCGATCTTGGGCAGCACGACCTTGAGGAAGTACATGCTGCCGGCGATGAAAACCAGCGCTGTCACAACGATCGACGCAAGGAAGATCGTATCGGTCACGCTCGTGTACAGGATGGCGAAGATGGAGACGGCGCACAGCAGCAAGCCGACAAAGGCCCCCGCAAGGCCAAACGGGCTCCTGTAAGGCCGCGGTCGATTGGGCTGTCGGTATCGCAGATACACGAACGACAATAGCTGGAAGATGTACGAGATAAGAGCCCCCAACAGCGTCAGGTTGATCAGCACGGAGCCTAGATCGTCGTCGCCGATAGCGTAGTGGAGGATAACAGCGATGAGCACACAACTGACAGTACCGAAGAGTAGAGCACCGACCGCCGTGCCGCGCGTTGGGTGTTGGTGGGCAAGGAATTTCGGGTAGTAACCGTCTCGGGCGATGGCGAACAGCAGCTGACCCATGAAGAAGACGTACGAATTGGGACTCGAGCATAGTGCAATGACTGTCATCCATTTGAAAAACGTCGTGGTGGCACCAGTCCAGTAAATTGTTTGGAAACTCGTGACGAGAGGAGCCGACACGTCGGCCATAGCAGCAGCGCCCGGTGCGATCAACGAGCTGAAGATGGCTGTGCCGAACGACAGGACCACGAGTGTCGAGATGCACATGAACAGCCCGCGTGGAATGTTCTTCTCTGGCTCAATGGTTTCGTCGCTGGCAAGCGGGAGCTCTTCGATGCCCAGGTAGAACCACATGGCGTACGGAATCGCCTCGATGGCACTGCTCAGATCCGTGTACTTCCAGTCTTGCTCGACGACCCACTGGTTGTAGTCCAGGTGGGGGATAGCAGAGAAGAACATGATCAACAGCAAAAGCACGCAGAGGGTCGTCGAGCATGCCTGCATCCGGAAGGATGCCTGCACGCCGTAGATGTTGAGACCACCGAACAGGATGCCGAATGCGATAAAGAAGACCGGCGCGAACTTTTCGTCGACGTTGAACAGTGTCTGGAGGTAGGAGTAAATTGTATAGAAGGTGGACGAGTTGACTGCGATCACCTTGAGCGTCTCTGCCAGCCCACTGAAGAATGCTGCACGGGGTCCGATCGAGTGCAGTGCGAAGATGTACGGACCTCCACCTGCGGGGATCGTCGCCGACAATTCGGCGAGAGAGAACGCCAGCATCACGTACAGCACTGTCGTCATGGACAACACGATGAGCATGCCGTTGAACCCGGCGACGAGCGAGGATTGCCAGCCGTAGTATTCACCGCCGATAACGGCTCCGATGCCCAGTGCCCAGAGCTGGAGCGCCTTGGCATGTCGGTGAGGGGGGTCCAGCTTGGGCTCTTGGATGTCGAGGGACGCGCCGCTGATTCGGCTGAGGCGGGTCATTTTCAGCTGGTAGTTGGCATGCGTAGCACGAGTTCAAGGCGAGACCAATTGGGAAGTGGGCATGGGCCTCGCCGGCGAGGAAGGCGAACGGAAGCTGGGAAGTCGGCGAGGATAGCGCCTTCTTCTCCCTCAAAACCATCACGCCGGGACTCAACGGCGGTCTGCTGACTCTACATGTATCAGCGCCCGAGGTCCGCTTGCGAAGACCTTTGCACGAACCGCCTTTATTGGCGTGTAGCGGAACGCGTCACGTGCATTTCAAGGCGTCTCAGTGCTTCTTTTCTGACCGCCTCTGCTTCGAGAGCGTCGACATGGATGACCTGCGAGCGTACTGCGATGGCCGTTCTGAGCACCGTTTAACATGAAGTCGTCGTGCAAGTCGAAGTAGAACCTGGAAAGCATCGCCACAAAGTCCAGCAGCACTGCAAGCCCGACCGACAGGTAACACAGCAAAGTGGCAAATGACCTCAAGGCAAAGCGGTCTGCCCTCCCTGCGCGTTCGCCGTTACATTTGTATATATTAAAATACATGTCACCTCGCGGTGTAAACGAACGCTGTTCGTTCAGTTTATCAGGTCGTCATCGCCGGTGATGACTTTCACCAGCATCGCAATGATGATCATGCTACGCGAGTGGGGGATGCGCGAAGCCATATCGCGCGTATCATAAGCCTGTCGCCGACACTTCAGTGCTGTAGATTGCCTCCGCGCTGAGATGGGTCTCCGCCTTCCTCGTCCTATCAGCGATGCTAGGCACAGTCTCCACTGTGCATGATCTCCGCTAGCAGCGTACCATCACCATGGCAAGTTGCAGCGGTTGCCTGCCTACACGTTTTCCAGAGCAATCGATGGGTTGTCATCCGAGCCAAAGTCCACATGGCTCCCGTGACTCGATGCTTGTGAAGCACTCGGCCGCCAATGGGCGTTGAACTTGACCAACAGCTGGCTGTCCCCTGTACCGCCGATGTCGGTCTACGATCACCAGCGTTTTATGCGATGCAGGTTTTGGCGATGAAAATGCGTAACATCATCCAGCAGCAGCGGCATAGATCGCGGTGTAATGCAGTTATTCATGGTGCTTATGGGGCCCAGCTGGAAGAATCATGAAGGGCTCCACTAGAGCACCAACAACCACATGGCGGGCTCGGTTAGCAGAACGGGGGCATGACGGCGGCCTTCGAGTCTCTCACTTTCGGATTTGCCGCCGCCCGAACTCCTCCCTTCGAGCGACCCCGCCACAATCATGGCTCCCAGTGTTCACATCCCCTCCAAGGACATCAAGCATCCGCTTGACCCGGTCACGGCCGATGAGGTTCGCACAGTGAAGCAAGTGCTGGCGGATGCCGGATACTCCAGCTCGGAACTGCGCTACGCGTACGTGATGCTCTTCGAGCCCGACCACGCCACGCTGGCCAAGTTCGAGGCCGGTCAATTGACGGAGATCCCGCGCGAGGTCGGGGTACTTGTGCTCGACCAGGCCACGAATGTCACGCGCGACTTCGTGGTGGACGTCGTGGCCCGCCACATCGTCAAAGAGGTCGAACTGGATCCCAAGACTGACGGGCAGATTCCGATACTGGACCAAGACTACTGGGACGGCGACACGATTTGCAAGGCCGACCCGGCGTATGTCGCAGCGCTGGCCAAGCGCGGCATCACCGACCTCGACATGGTGCGTGGCGAGCAGTTCTCGGCCGGTGTCTTCGGCTACGAGGGCGAGGAGGGCAACCGCATGATTCGCGTGCTGAGCTTCCTCAAGGTCGAGAACACCCACGCCATGTACGGCCACCCGATTGACGGCCTCGTGGTGCACGTTGACTTGACGAACCGCAAGGTGCTTAAGCTTGTCGACACGGATTACACGCACATCCCGATGGAGTCTGGCGACTACTTGGACCCCAAGGTCACCGGGCCGATGCGTACAGGTATGAAGCCACTGCACATCAAGCAGCCTGAAGGTGCCAGCTTCACTGTCAAGGACAACATCGTGTCGTGGCAGAACTGGGAGATCCGCGTCGGCTTCAACGGCCGTGAGGGACTCACACTGCACGACATTTCGTACAGCGATCGGGGTCGCAAGCGCAAAATTTTGAACCGCGCTTCGGTCTCCGAAATGGTGGTGCCGTACGGCGAGCCATCACCCACGCACGACTGGCAGAACTACTTCGACGCTGGCGAGTATCAATTCGGCCGCCTTGCGAACTCGCTCGTACTGGGCTGCGACTGCCTCGGCAAGATCCAGTACCTGGATGCTACGGTCGTGGATGACTTCTGCGAGCCGTTCGTGATCAAGAACGCCATCTGCATGCACGAAGAGGACTTCGGCACGCTTTGGAAACACACGGACGTGCTGGCCTCACCGCCCACTGGCACGGTGCGTCGTCAGCGCCGCTTTGTAGTATCATTCTTCGTGACGGTCGGCAACTACGACTACGGCTTCTACTGGTACTTCTACTTGGACGGCAGGATCGAGCTGGAGTGCAAGGCCACGGGCATTGTGTTCACGTCGGGTCGACCGGAGGGCGAGTACGAATACGCGACCGAGATAGCCCCGCGTCTCGGCGCGCCGTGCCATCAGCACCTGTTCTCTGCACGTCTGGATGTGGCCATTGACGGCAACAAGTGTCATGTCGACGAGCTGGAGGCCAAACGCCTACCGATCAGCCCCGAGAATCCGCATGGCAACGCCTTCATCCGTACAGCAACTCGTCTCAAAACGGAGAGTGACGCCCAGCGTGTGGCTGCGATGGACAAGGGTCGAGTGTGGCGTATCGCTTCGAGCGAGGCCAAGAACCGCCTCGGTCGCTCCACGGGCTTTGCCCTCTTCCCGGAAGGCCAACCAGTGCTCCTGGCTGCGGACGGTTCCTCCATCTGGAAGCGAGCCAACTTCTCGACCAAGCACCTGTGGGTCACCAAGTACGCTCGTGATGAACTGTGGGCTGCGGGCTACACGCCCAACCAACACCCGGGCTTTGCCGGATTGCCTAGCTACGTGAAGGGCAACCGCCCGGTCGACGGCGAGGACATCGTGGTGTGGCACACGTTCGGCCTCACACACTTCCCGCGTGTCGAGGACTGGCCGATGATGCCCGTGGACTACGCAGGCTTCAAGCTGGTACCCGAAGGGTTCTTCGACCGCAACCCGACACTGGACGTACCGGAGGACCCGAACGGCAAGGACAGCTCCGATCTGCACGGATGCTGCCACGCAGCGAAGGGGCCGGTCGCAGAGCCGTAAGTAGTGAAGAGAGATGTGAGTCAAGTCTAGTTAGACTCTGTTGAAAGTGGTAGTGTAAAGTGTCAACGCATTCGTGAATTTGCTTGCTGAAAATGTTTGTCTGTTGAAGCCTTCAACTTGAAGGTAACATTCATTCCAAGTTGCAACTTCCACATCACGTTGCAAGTTCCGTAACATTTTGTTTTCTGAATCAGATTTTGATGCCAATCTGATCTAGGCCAAATGGAGGACGCGGAGTATACGTCGGTCGGGGCTCTTCCAGCGGCCACCGACGTCGCCACAGGCTCCCGCGACCCGAACTTCGACCCTCTCGCTGATGACGACACACAGGACGACCGTCTAGACCCATTAACCACCTCTGAAACCTCCTCTCCGCCTCAACAGCAGCCGAATTGCGACGCGTCCGAGACTCAGCAGCCAGGCCCTGATGCCGCGCTCTCCACCGCCTTATTAGCAGCCGCCTCAAGCGTGCCAGACCTGCGACGATCTTCGTCGTCCAGTGGCGTGGCCGCTTCACGCAGCGTGGACTTCGGCGTCGGCGTGGGCATCGGCCGTCGGAGCAGAAGTCGAAGCGGCGGAGACGACGGCGATCGCGCGTCCTCGGAGCTGGTTTTACAGCTCCAGAGACTCTGCAGACGCCAGAGACAGAGCTCAGAGGAGCGTGCCTTCGTCCGAGATGTGGAGCGCGTGCTGACGCTGCTGAGAGAGCAGACACTGACGTCGACAGGTGCAGACGCGACGTCGGCCACGTTCCCAGGCCCAGGGCTGTCGCTGGAGATGCTGGGCAGTGTACAGGAGGAAGACTATGCTGCTGGAGAGGAGAGCCGCAGCTCTGTGACTAGTAACAGCTCCACGTTTAGTGGTATGAGCTCCATGAGCTCCAGTGACAGACTGCAGGTGTCGCGCGTGACGCTGACGCTCGCGGAAATTGATGCACTGCTCGATTGCATTGCAGACTTGTTTGACCATAGGAACACTGGAGTGCGTGCGCTGGCTTTCGAAGTGGTGCAGCTCTGTCTGCTGCGCTTCGGGGAGAGGCTGACTCCGGCGCTGAGGAGGAAGATCTATCTACGGCTGGAGACTCACTCGCCTGGAGACTTTTTGCTGCGGCAGAAAGCTCTACGTGCACTGACACAAGATGGACGACATTTGGAACCTTTTCGTGTGGAGCTGGGCTGGTTTCTGCTGCGTCTGCTGGAACAGTCAGACGCTCAACGCGACCTGCTTGGACTCATTCAGAGTATTTTGCGTCGCAGTCCTCGAGCACTAGATCGTGACAAGGTGATTGCTATTGTGTCGGTTATAAGCGCGCGGTGTGATATGGCTTGGAGTCGCAGTGATTTGGATGCGTGCCGCAGGTTCGTTGCCTTTTTTCATGTTCTGGCAACGCATGATTTAGCGTATGCAGCGAGCACACCGGCGTGTTTGCGCTCGTTGTGCTGCCTTGTCAACGCTGATGGTCACGGAACGTGGTCAGTCATGAAGCTGTTACTTAGTGGAACCTCAGGCTTCCTTGTACTGCGGGGTCTTGTGCAGGTGCTAGAGCACCCGACCGGTGCTAATTCACCTTGGGTTCTCCGAGGCGCCGTGTTTTTTGTCGGCATGTCGTGTTGGGGCTCTCAGCGAGTGGCTAAGTTTGACGACATTGCATGGGCCCCCATCTTGCTGGCTCTTGAACAAGCTTTGCAGTGTTGCCGGGGAGTGGTTATCTTCGAGGTGATCTTGTCTATACAGCGCCTCATTAAGAAATTTGGGACAACTCATCCATCAGCCAGTAGTGGGCAAAGCGCTGCAAGTGTGTCGGCCAAGCCAGGTGATAGCAGTCATGACACAACTGCATCGAGTGGTGGCAGCTCTTCTAGCACCTCGAGCTCGAGCAGTAACAGGGATAAACGGTGCCTGGTCATGGAATGGGACATTATTCTGCGTATGTTGCAAACGCTAAGGCCATGGGTGTCTATGACTGATGAGAATGAGATCGAGGAAGCTCCAGAAAATCGGAGATCAGAAGCAAACGTGCATCGTACGGCGGCTATTCACGCGGCGAATGATTTGCCTGGTCAACCGCAACACCAGCTTTCGGTATCAATTCAACAGACTAGAATTCCTCGCGAGCTTCTTGATACCCTGCAAGCAGTGGAAGACCTCGTGGAACAACACCAGTTTGCTGGCGATTTGGAAGAGTTTCTCAACATTCTCGAGGATTATTTACCGCATCTCAGTGAGAACTCAATGTTCTTTCTGTTGCGGCAACGTGCTGAGGCAGCCCATCCAGGATACCATCTGGACTGGTTGGCAACCTTGTCGGCTGCAATGCGTACGTTTTTCTCGGGCATTAGTTCTGATGGAGATGCTCTGCCAGTGCCAAGTACAGTGCGTTTGGAGGCGCTTGAGGTATTGCGAGCCAATCTGTGGACAAGTCGCAATGTCTGCGAGGACCGCGTAATCGAAGAAGTGGTGATTCCGACGCTTAGTCGCGTATATGAAGATCCTGATGCGGAGGTGCGCCGTCGTGCTCTTGAATTTATTATTGAGGTAGCACGACAGCTGGAAAGTGTTAAGTTCGACTCACTGCTAGACACCCTTGCCAGTGCGATGACGCTTTCGAGCAACGAAGACTCTCAGCTCGTGGCAGCTGCGGGCATTGTTACACTTTTCTCTTCAGCATTCGACCATTTGCCACCGGCCCGCGCCGTGCGCATGTATGATCTTCTTGCTACGACAGTGGAAACCCACCGAAGCCGTGCTGTTCGCCATGTTGCACTTTCGTGTCTGCTGTACGTGTGTGGAGGCCGTGCGACTGACGGTAGACTTCAGTGGAAGGAGCAGCAACAAGTTCGCACATCGCGTTTCCTGTTTGTATCTCGACGTTTTGCACGTGTTAATGCGACTGGTATCCAATTGACTGCAGCTTGTGTGCCAGTGGCGCGTGCGCTCCGTGCTCTACTCACGCTAGTGAGTGCCGAGCCTGATGCTGAGCTTTTCTGTATGGCAGTAAAAGGCATCAAAACCATGTTGGAAAATCGTGCAATTTTAGAAGATGTGGATGTGAGCGAAGTGTCGGCGAAGGTCGTGGCCAGTATTGATTACCGGGCTTTTGGTCGAGCAGCTATTGCTGATGAAGTTGGCAAATTGCTTAGCGATCAAATGAATGAGAAAAACTCAGCCGATGTAGATGCGCTGGTTCGTCGAGATCAAAAGACACAAGAGAACTATAGAGGCGCTGGTCGTTTGGTTCCACAGACAGATGCAGAGCTCGTTCGTTCGATTCATGCATCAACAACGTCCAAGAGTACTGGCGGGAGTGATAATACGGAGGTGTCGTTCAGCGCGAGTGTGCGGGCAACAGCGGCGTTGCTTGCCAAAACACGGTTCCTTGCCATGGGAATCGAATTGCTGCAGCTTCTTGTTAGCTACGAGGCTCAGTTGCACGATAATGCGCTGCAAGAGCTCACGCGATGCCTGGTAGGTGCGATAGAATTACGCCTGGTTGTTGCTGAGAAAGACTTGTTCGCCGGTGGTTCTGCTGCAGATGACTCAACCTTATCCTCGTCATCATCAACCCCAAACATGTTTTACCGTAACGATGAGACAGAATCCCAACTTGATGCCACTCACCCGTACGCGTCTGGCACACCACTCGGTTTCACGTCCCGGGTACTATCGCGTTTTCAAACTTCCGCATCCCATGGTAATATCTTTCATGCGCTATCGGGATCCGTGAGCAAATCGTCACTAGGGTTGTTATCGGCAAACTCGAATACCTCACGCGCCCGCCCAACTCGCGAAGATCGAGCGCGCTTGCAGGGATTCCTGCGCCAACTCTTCGACTCGGAGTTCAAGTTGTTGCACACAACGACAACGGCGTTGAGTCTGCTGGCATTGCTCGCGCCGGCCTCAGTACTGGGCCAGGTTGATGAAGTGCTCCAAAATTTGCATGGGTGTGTTACGACGGTGGACGGTGACTTTCGATCTGATGCTTTTGTAGCGATGCTGGAATTATTGGGGACCATAGCGCCTATGCTACATGCCAAACAAGAAGATAGTGTGCGTTCTGCTCGCAAGGCGATTATAGAGGCGTTGTTACTAGGCTTCGAATACGCGAAGTCGAAGCAGCTTGCCTACCTTGCTTTCCGGCTTCTGTGTCAAGTGATTTATCAAAGTGACTGCAAGGAGCGGATTTCTCTTGCAAGCCTAGCTATGCCGACCTTACAACAGTGTACACGTCGCGCTAACAGCCTTCTTGCAGAGGCTGCTGTCGATTTCTTGATGTGCTATGCGTACTCCCAGTCGGTGGTGGCCCCATCAGCGCTCTGTACTCGACTACAGTCTGAAAACGACGAAAGTGAAGCGATGAGTATGAATGGTGATTCGCGTCAAACAAGGTCGAGGTCCTGGGTTTACAGGAGGTCATTGCTGACAATCACAACAAACTCGCGCGGTGATGCATCACTAATAATACGGAGAGCTAATTGCACAAGCAGATGGGAGCTTGATGCATGCCACGGCCTATCACTGAACCCGGCAGCCTCCTCTCGACCTTCCTCACGTCGTCGCCTCGATGTGCGTAGCGAAGGTGGTAACAGGCACACAAACTCCGATCGGCAACGACCAATGGAGACAATTGGAGCAAGAAGTGCTGTCGCTCCAAAACGGTTAGTACTTCCGGCTGAGCTCAGACCATCTTATCCAAGTCAATCGAGTTCACGCCCTGAAAACCCCTCTCAGAAATTAGCAAGCTCAGACGACAAAGCCATGAGCAGCTCTCGCGATGAACGTATCGTAAAAACTTACGGAAAAGCTGTGCGTGAAGACGATCGTGACGAAGTGCAAGCGGATTCCTCACTGCGAGATACGATGGCAGACGCATTTCAGCATTCAGTCGCAACCACGGCTTTGCCGCCGTTACCAGCGTATGATGGCATTGGTGGATCGCCATCGTACTATTGTGAAAATGCACAAGGTACGGAAGAAGAAATATTTCACGTTGTGCATGTACTAATTGGGCTAAGTTTGCGCTTATTGGTAATGTTGTGACCTTAGTTCATCGCCAGCCGCAGCGAAATATGGGAAGTTCGGCATCTAGAAACAATAGGGGGTATTCCAGACAAGCAGAAGGAGATGATGGACAAGAGGGTTCGTCGGGCACACCCGTCATTCGTGCAATTCGGGAAGGTGTCGAAGAAAATAACGACACTGAAAGCCAACAAGGACTTGTGGAGAATGAACAAGGTGGAAGTGAAATGGATGCCTTTTCGCTCGATGACAGCGTCAGCGGTGCTCCAAGTATGCCGGCAGTAACACTGAGGATACTGCAATTTGCTGAAAGCATCCCTTCTACTACCGTTGATCCAGCTGCCGTCGGAAGCATGCGTGGAATCTCGACAATGCTCGATGAGGACCAGTACGACCCCAAGTATTTGATGATGCAGCTCTTTGATCTGACCGTGGAAAATCGCCCACAGTTGCTTAGCGATGGACCATCACTGAAACTGGCGCTCAGTGTGCTGGATCGTACTCCAGAATTTGAGACGCACAAAATTGGTTTGTTGTACGTTAGGGATGAGAAGCAATCCTCCGAGTCAGCTATCCTGGGGAACTCCGGTGGATCGCTGCGTTATCTGCGATTCCTGCGCCGTCTCGGTACCTTCACGAAGTTGGAGGGCCTTCCTGGATATACGGGAGGGCTTGACACTATAAACAATAGCGATGGCAAATTCGGCCTCATCTATAAGGATTCATGTGCACAGGTACGCATAATTCCTCCAAGACAAAATGCGCGTGAAAATCGAACTAACATTTTGTTGATACACTCGCAGATTACGTTTCACGTGGCCACGATGATGGTTCCCGAAAGTAGCCGTTCTGATGGCAATCCTGCTGCAGAAAACCTTGCTTCGATGAAAAAGAAACGCCATATTGGTAACGATTTCGTGCACGTGGTGTTCAAGGTACGAGCTGAGTTTCAGCGGAAAGTAGGCTCCAAACATTGAAAATGCAGCTGAATACTGACAACTATGCCTTGAATTTGCTGTGACACAGGAATGCGATGAGGACTACGACCTGCAGACACTATCTGGGCAGTTCAATGACGTGCATATTGTTATTCAACCACTTAATGACCAAGAGTACCGCACGGAGGTGCACGCCAAGCAAGGGATTTCACCGTTCGGGCCGCTTTACGGCAGACAAATTGTCTCCAGCTCCATTATCTCGGAAAGCGTGCGACTCACATGTCTGAACGCCAATCTGGCGTGCCAGGTTTTCCATCAGGACCTTGTGGGGTTCGCCTTGAACTGTGAAGAGCGGCTTAAGCAAATCAAGCAGTTGGGTCTTCGACTCGCCACCGCGGACGAATGGAAACTTGAGTGATGGCGCAGTTGTTGAATGGCTCGCTGCAAGCTCAAGCAGTGAAGTAAAATGTGGCACCGTTGAATAAGTTATGAACAACGACATTGTGACCCCGCTGCCATGCCCCACCGTCCTTGGAGATGTCGTGTCTTGAACCTGTCAGAGGCTGGAACGAATTCCAACAGCGTCTTCTGGTTGCATGATGCGCTGATGTTTTACACTATCTCGTGTGTGCAATTTTAAGGAATTGTTACAAAGTTATCTATCTGGTCATTTTCACATGCCAAAAGTCGCGGAATTCCAAATATTTTCGAATAACGCCACTTTTGGTAAATTACTGTTCCCTCCACTGGCCCCGTTGTTATTTTAAAGGAATATCTTTGGAATACAGTGGTCATTTATCCGTAATTTATTCTCAGATTTTTGAGGATTTTATCGGATTTTTTTCTCCGATGCCCCATAAACTCTCTATTCCACAAAACTATGGAGAACTTTAGTTTGTGACTTATCATTGTGCTGCCATGGTTGAGACTGGATGGAAAGTATTTTATGTTGCAAGCTACGCGTGGGATGGAAGAGTTCATGCTGGAATTTTGTGCGTTCACCGACTTTTTAGCGCGCTTTTGTTTCGTATCGTGTACTTCAAGTATACCTCAGGGGATCTATCAGCCACTGGAGATTCATGAGGTGCGCGCGAATGCGAGAAGGTTTTTAGTTCCTCCAAGATCAGTGATTGTCACGGCCTGTCCCTCATCGTAAGAATACTCAGCAAACTAACGATTCGGAGATTGTCGACACGGGTGATTGCGGTATCGACACATTCGAACAGACCCAAATTTTCCGTCCCCTGGTATCGGGATCTACATCTACTGCCAAAGTAACATCCGTTGCAACTCTACAAGCCAACAAAGTGTATCACGGCATGCTGTTGGTGCCAACAGGTCATAGAAGCCCTCGAGTCGAAAACGTAGCCATTTGACCTTATGTTGCGCCTAAAGTTGCGCGTATCCAAACGAAGGGACACAATTGAGCTTCTACGATGCCACCCCACTATGATGCTCGCTCCATAATGCCTTCCCCACCTCTCATTATATCATGGCTGACCTTCCTCTTGCTTTGCATAGTCTCTTGCATGGCGTTGGAAGTCTTACTCGAGGTCCAATTGCCTCTGGAGCCCCCGCCTGAGCACAAACAGTTCCTGTTACTCTCGGGTCAGGAACCGGTGGACACGTTGGAAGCTTTTCGAGTGCGTCACCGCCAGACGACCACGTGGAGATACGATATGCTGGTGCAAATCTGCCAGCAACCTCGTGTGGTTTGTCGTCGCGAAGTTCCGTTGATTTATTCGACGCAGATCACAGGTCCAGGTGGCGGGATGCTGGGAGAACTCCAGATACTGGAAGGCATCGAGCCAGCGGACGCAGTGCTTGGCTTTGCGTTGCAGCATGACATCGGGCGAGAAGGAAGAGTGGCGATATTGAATGCTGTGTGTGCGGTGCCTCATGTGGCGTGCACAAGGTACAACGCTCTAATGCATTCGAAGACTGTCGCAGGAGACGGAGGCACACTAATCGGTAAGCTAGAAATCTATGACGACGTCGAACCAGTGGATCAAATCTACAAGTTCGTGAAGGACCACACGTTGCCGATGTTCGCGATGGAACAGTTGCTGGATGTGACGTGTTCAGCTGTTGGCGACACCCAATGTCTGCGAAGAGTTCCCTTGGTGTATTCGCAGCGTATCGTAGCGAGAGATGCGGAGACTGGCGAGCCTCGTCAGCTTGGAACCTTACGAATATCATTAGGGGAAGAGCCGGCAGATGTAGTACACAACTTCGGACTGCACTACGGATTGGCGAAACTATTCCGACAGAATCTGGTGAGGAAGGTGTGTGATGACAAGTACGTGACTTGCAAGCGCCTCAAGCCGATAGTCTTCTCTTCTCCTATTGATGTGGGAAATAATACAATAGCGGGTGTTTTGTCCATTCGAGAGGATGAAGAGCTAGCCGATGCTGTGCGCAGGTTTTCAAGACAGACGAATATCACTCGAGACTTGCAGATTTCGTTGCTACAAGCACTTTGTGGGACACGGGAGGGGATTCTGTGCACTCGAGGTCAAGCACTTCTACGGTCTACGCCAGTGAGTGACAGCAGTGGCCAGATATTGGGCTACGTGAACATTTACGAAGGACAGGAGCCTGTGGATGTGGTTTATCAATTTGCTGAGCAGCACAATCTAGCTCCGGGAGACCGCGAGGTATTGCTAGACAGTTTGTGCGATTCTTCAAAGTCGAAGCCTGATGAGGAAGAAGACGATGAGGACGAAATTACTTGTTCGCGTTACGCCCCTGTCGTGTTCCGAGTGCCTGTGTCAGCTCAGAACGGGTCCCAACTTGGTATTTTAGAGGTATTTGCAAATGAAGAGCCGGCAGATGCCGTTGCTAGATTCGGAAACAAGCACGAGTTGGGGCCGGAAGAAAAGAATAGAATTGTTACCGGTGTGTGCAACGCAAGTGGACTCGAGTGTACACGAGAAGTCGGGATTCTCTACGAAGCTGTCTACACTCTTCCCGATGGTGGCCGAGAACGATTACCATTTTACGACGGACAGGATTCCACCGACGTGATCTACGAGTATGGTTTGATGCGTAACTTGACGCTACGGCAACGACAGAAGTTCCTCATCGAAGTGTGCAACGAACCGCGCAAGCGTCCAAACTGCACGCGCGCTGAACCAATGCTGATTAATATCCCAGTCTGGGAGTCGGCTAGCACAAAGCTCGGAGATGTGAAAATCTTGGAGGGTCAAGAACCGGTTGACGTCGTGTACGCATTTCTGGAGAAGCACGATCTGTTCCAGACTGCACCTCTAAACACGACATTGCTGGAGATCGTGTGCAATAGTACTCGAGTCGATTGCAACCGCATGCAGCCACGACGTACGTTGTTTTCCGTCCAAGCCACGTACTCTGGCTTATCACACACTCTTGAGTACGTGCGCCCCGAGTCCGACTGGATCTGCGAGACAGAACCTCACGGTGGCCAACGTTGCGTTCACTACGTAGAGATTCTCGCGCACAACTTTTGTGAGCGGCACATGTACGACTGGGGTGCGTGTGAAGCACGCATACTAGAGGCGCTGCGTCAGCAGCTTGAATTCTACGAGATCCGCATGTGGAAAGCCAAAGACATGTATGCAAAACTCGGACTGATAAAGACTGCAAGCCGTGAGCAGATCGATGCAGCCTACAACACGTTGGTGAAGCGCTTCAACAATGAGACCGAGCCGTACAAGTACGAGAAGCTCAAGGAAGCTTATCACGTGCTGAGTGACCCGGAGGAGAAGTACTACTACGATTTGCCTTGCGTCAAATTATTCGGATGCTTGTGTGGCAAGCGCCAGAAGGACGGCGGAATCACCTTCACACCAGATTAGACACAGCTAACAACTAACAAGTAATGCATTAGGATGGAAGCCCATCCACATACACGATTGCATTGCGATCTTCTTGTCCTGAAGGGTCATTATCGTTCATGTTGAAGCGATGGTGACCGCACGATCAAATATCTTCCGACGGATCCGATTTGGTAGAATGCAAGTCACTCGTGTTGGACTGTAGAATATGAGCAATGCGGGCGCATCACTGCAGGACGAGCAGCTTCATGTAGCGCGCGAGCTCTCGACGTCAAAACTTCTGGTCGGTGTCTCGAGTGGGTTGTCGCTTCTCGGAGCACTGGTGATGATCGTGCACTTCCTGGTCTTTCCAGAGTCACGAAGATGTGGACGACGACTGCTGCTCTGCTTGCATCTAGCAGATGCAGGTGCTGCCTGTGCTTGGCTTTTGGTGTTTCTGCTGCCAGCGCGCGATAAAGACGCAGATCCGGTTGGAATTGAAACAACGAGAATATGCGTTGCTCAGGTCTGTAGTATACGGGGGCAGGACTACTTACCCGCTTGCTCATTATTTCCTTGTATGCTGGTTTTGATCTGTAGGGTTATTCACTGGTGTTCTTCCAGCTAGCATCGTGCTTTTGGACTGCGTGCTTTGCGTTCCACCTTTTTCAGCTATTGACACGACGGAGTAAATCGCCAGAACGATACGAGGACAGGTATCACCTTGTAGCGTGGGGGATACCTATTGCGGTGAGATGTTTGTGTAGTTTTAGACACGTCGGTGGTTTTATTGAGACTCACGACTGATCCATGTTGAATAGACTGTGACCCACTTGTACGCGCAGTATTGGGCCGGAACAGATCTGGTAGGCGAAAGTGGGCGACCTTGGTGTTGGATACGCTCATGGAGTGACGATCAGTGGAGCGAACAAGGGTTCTACGTTCAGCTTATTGTTTTCTACACTCCCGTGGTGCTCACCTTCTTGCACAACCTTGTGACGTACGTGATGTTGCTGTATTTAATGGTGAGTATAATAACTCCCATGTCGCGTTTCATATTGCGGTTGTGCCTACACTCTGACTCACTACTTCGTATTATTTGCTAAGAAGACAGACAGCTTGTCGACAAACATGGAGACGCGAATCCACTATCGACTTCTACTCTACAGTTGGGCATTCTTCCTTCCGAACGTGTGGATCGTCTTCGCGTTTGCATACCAGGCAGTGGCTCCGAATCATGTACTCGACGCTCCGCTCCTGTATTTGGTCAGCTTCTTCACCCCGTTGCAGGTACACGTCAGAAAACTCTTCATGTGTCATCGAGTGTGCTGTGACAGTCTCACCCTTTTGTTGTCTTGCTAACTTAGGGAGCGATGAATGCTGTCGCGTACGGGATGAACCGCACGGTGGGTAGTGCAGCCTCAAGATCATTTTCTCTCCATTGTATCCAATCTAATCATTCCATCTACTGCAGTTCCGAGAGCGAGTACGAAGCTCCTTGCGGAGGGCTCAATAGATAGATGGCTACATATTTCACACGTCACATATTTTTGCCGAAATTAGTGCAATGGCTGTTATTTTCGGGTTGTGCAGCAATGGACGGCGAGTGCGGCGCATTGGTGGCGTCATTTCTGTCATTGCGAGAGCGCCGCGAGATCCGTGCAGTGAGTAGACGATGGCTTTTCACTTGCACTTGGCTTCAATTCGATGGAGGTGGCGAAGCTGGCGTGCAGCCTAGAAAATCGGTGTGGAGTCTCCGCAGTCGTGCATTCCGACACGCCTGGACCACGTTCATCCGCAACGAATGCCATTCGTTCCTGCCGCGTCTACTGGAGCTGTTGCCTGCTGTTGCAGTAGCGGAGACCATGGAGCTCAAGAAAGGTCTTTGTTTGTCCACGAACACTGGACAGCGACCTTCGTTCGAGAACACGCACGCTCGGAGCGGCTACATCCAGCAGAAGATCAACCGCTGCGGGAACCTACCGAACCTGCTGCTGACTGAAGAGCTCAGTGGGTTGCGATCTGAATTGTTTAGAACCAAGCAGTCGGAGTGTTGGAACATGGCGTTGTATGGTGGAGGCCCAGGGTACGATGCACTTGGACTCGTCTTCATGCGGGAATACTTTCGAGCTTGGGACGTGAAGTTTCACACCACTGTGTACGACAACGAGCCGGGCTGGAAGTGTGCGATTAATGCAGTAGGGCAGACGCTGGACCAACTCGGCCAACATAACGCCTCGTTGAGCTTCCAGCACTGCGACATTACGCTTGACGTGCATGCCGAGGAGAACGACCACGTGCGCCGGTCACTCCAAGCCACCCAACTGCACGTGTTCTCGTTCGTGTGCGTGGAGAACTTCTGTCTGCTGCGTGACAGCGCGTACGCGTTCCTGCAGTCGCTCTTCTCGCAGTGCAGCGCCGGCAGCTACTTCATCTCCACGGACTCGACACATCGGCTGTGGCCTGCCATCTTCGATGTGGCCAATGCCATATCGCCCGACCGGTTCCGCGTTTGGACACCGTTCGCTCGCGGCTGCCACTACGCGCTCGTCCTGCAGAAACTCCCAATCCACTCGAAGCCAGCATCCACATATCCATTCTACGCTCAAGCCATGGCAAAACTCCAGGATTTCCAACGACATCAACAACAACATCTCCACACTATGAAGGCATCGACGCAGCAAGAAGAACAAGTTGAAGACGACGAAGCTGACCTTATGACGGCAGGGTAGGGAATGTTTCTAACCCTACATTATACACCAATTCTACACCATTCTGTTCCACCAGTGTGTACAAATTCTACACTACTTTTCCCCAACAGCTCTTTTGTCGTCCCTACGAACCATCCACTACTGTCGCCATAACCCCCCGACGGACGCTATTGTTCTATAGCAATGATCGAAGTGACGGTGTCTCGCCGCGACTCGGCAGCGTCCGCCACGTCCTCCCCCGACGAGCTGCTGCGCAGTGTCCTGGACGAGGAAAACCCGGCGGTGACCGCTCCGCTCGTCTCCGCGTTGAGCAACGATGCGACACTCGCGCACTTCACCAACTTCATCGCGCGCGTGGACTCCGACGCCTCCCAGACGCTCCCGGACGGCCCCGACGCCGACAAACTCGCGACTGCCGAAGACATAGCCAACCGCCGCGAAGACGAGACGCAGGACAATGTGACACCCGAGCTGCTGGCGTCCTATCACGCCACGATGCTGCTGACGAACGACGACACGGCCGAGGCGCTGCTCACGTTCCTCGGGGACAAGAGCAAGCTGCTGACGCGCTGTCTGTTCCCCGTGTTCCAGCGCGACGCCAAGGGCAACCTTCGTCACGCCTGTCGAGTCATTGACCACCTGCTCCGCTTCTACCTGGACGACGTGTACGACGTGCTGGGCAAAGATGCCACGACCGTGGCCAGGTACATGGGCGCCATGCTGCCGTATCTGGAGCATGCCCCCGTGGCTGAGCTGTTCTTGACGCTGGTGTGCAAGCCTCACAGTGCTGCTGTCATGAGGTTTTACGCGTCGACACCCCCGAAGAAGTGGGCGTTCTTCCGAGCCTTGGCCGAGTGGAAGGTGCTGCTGGTCTTGGCGAACCATGTGTGCAGTACCGAGTACGGAGAGACCCATACCATTGGAGCTGCGGACGTCTTCGTGGAGCTGTTGGACCGCCTTGCGACCGATGAGAATGGACAGTTGCTGTTGCAGCCGGCCGCGTACTGCCCGGAGTTGCTGGAGGGATTGATTCGTGCGGCGGTAGAGCCGGAGGACAGCAAGAGCAAGACGCAGAGGACGGTGGGGCAACGCACTGCTGCGATGAAGTGCGTGTTCCGGCTGCTGCAGAAGAGTACGTTGGAAAAAGTGCAAGGTCCGCCGACGAGTCCGTACCAGTCTTTTGGTGCTACGATCGTGAACCTCGTGCCCAACCAGTTGAGGCCGCTGCGTGAGAAAATTTACGAGCTTGTCGAGCTCCACCTTGGCGAGCTTTTGAAATACCTCATTCAGAAATATGTGCGTCAGCAGAATATTGAGATGCCGGATGAAGAGTCTGGAAAGCCGCTGCCGGAGGGTGCGGTTCGTCACACGGCTTACGTGGTGAAGGTCCCTTTCACTGAACTGCGACTCACGCTGGTCGAGGCACTTGTGGAGGTCATGGCGCACAACCCGCGCTTGATGAGCGAACACTTCGATGCGAACGTCTGGCGAGTGCTGGTTACGTGGTTTTTTGAGTATTCTCACAATAATCTGTACCATGCAGCTTTCTATCAGCTTGTGTTTATTGCACTGCGTACGGACAACCAGCAGGCACTAGAGGTGCTTGTGAAGAAGCTTAAGTTGATCACGTTGTTGGTGGAGCACTACCATGCAGACGGCGACTCTACTAGCAACAAGGGTTACATTCTGCAAATTTGCAACGCTATTCGCCTGCAAGCAGCTTCGCAGTCGCCTGAGGCGTTCTTGCGCAACTTCTTACAGTCGCACACGACATGGCGTGGATTTGAGCAGGAGCTACGCGATCAAACCAGTTTACTTTGCGTGAACGGCCTAGGATTTATGGTTCCTCAGGCCATTCGCCCTGGCTATCAGAAGGACTCGTGGCAGATGTTGACCGAAGAGCAGGAGGCTGGAATTGACCACGGATCTGAGTTTGCGCGCTCATTAGGTTTCGTGGATGACGTCGCATGGCCGGAGGATGATGCAGTGGATAGCAATAAGAAGCGCAAGAAGAAGAAAAAAGGCAAGAGGAATTCGCACCACCCGAACAGCAACGGTACCCACGATGCGGACGAGGCAGATAGCACCGATGATGAATTCACCAGTAAGCCAGAGGACGCTGCGGCGGCGGCTTTGATAGCGGCCGAGGAGGCAGAGCTAGCTGCAAACGGGTCAATAGGCTCGAAGTCTGGTACGCCCAACGGAGCAAGTACACCCAAGAAGAAGAAGAAAAGCAAAAAGAAACAGAACAAGAAATAGAGGTCCGCTCCCTTTCCGTTTTCTCAGGAATACGCAGAGGCAGGTAAGTTAGGTAGAGATAATGGTGGTGTAGCGCCACATTAGCGGATAGGAGGAAACGAGCAGCTGCAGTTGTGCAGTAACAGCAATAAGGTTCATTCGTGCAAACGGATGCACTCCGTCACAGGAATCCGGCGGTGCGATGTGACAGAAAACGAATGGCTATGTTATCATTTTGCAACATGAACCGATGAATAATGCATTGTGTCTTCTCGGCGTATCGACACAACAGACGCAGGATGCCATCGTCGTGAGCTTATCTTCTAGCTTGATGCAGCTGAATAATCCGGGGTCACTCGTTCAACCGTGCACATCAATTGGCCCTTGACAGGGAAGACTGTCGAAAGTTCGTACGTTAAATCAAACGGATCCTCGATGGTCTTGATGTTGAAGCGACTGAAGAGCACAGCAGCTATCATGCGGAGCTCTAGCATGGCAAAACGCATGCCGATACATTGGCGTGGCCCCGCAAGGAACGTGACAAACTTGAAAGGCGAGAATTGGCGTAATTTTTCTGTTTCCGGGTCGATCCAGCGCTCGGGTTTGTACTCTGCAGCATCTTCTCCCCAAGTAGTCTTTAGCTGAGGCGTAGTGACACACGTAGAACATCGAGTTCTTTGGGATGAAGGTCCCGCAGTTAAGAGTCGTGTCTTGGTTAGGCGAACGCGTGGTCATGCTGGTGTTCAGGCGCAAGTTCTCGCGGATAGCGGCTTCAAGGTACTGCAGCCGACCCAACTGCTCCATCGACGGTGCATCGATCTCACCGGAGAGCAATTCGGGAAGCTGTTCACGAATTTCTTCGCGAATCTTGCGCAAAACGTCGGGGTAGCGGTTCATCATAACCACGAACCATGATAACACGAAAGACGAGGTGTCCTTGCCCGCAAAAAAAGAAATTGACGGCCATATCTTGCAGCTGCTTGGCATCCGTTAGCCCAGATTCCATGAAGAAGGAGAACAAGTCCTTTTTTTAGTCGTCGGGTCCTCCAGCACAACGCTTTTTCACCATCTGCGTCCGTTGTTACAACTTATTTTTGGGAAAGAGACTGCATCATGACGTCATTGACGATGGCAGTAATAATGGACATATTCTTCTTGTTCTCACGCTCCTCAGCAAGGTTAAGCCAACGCTTCATTTGCCACAGGAACATCGGTTGCTGGCAACGAAGCTGCAGCAGACGCGACATATCGTCGATGGCTTGGATAAATGGATGTTCCTGTTCCAAGTCCAGCTTGCTAGCATCCAGCCCATGCAGCCCCACTCCAAAGCCGATTTTCGTGAACACATCGCTTGTGAACTTAGAGATGAGAGACTTCATGCTCACAGTCTTTCCCTCTTCTGTGCAGCGATCCAGAAGCCCACGAAGCTTAACGCACTTGTCATGCACCTCCTCCTCCATCACCTCGCGCATCATCCGGTTTGTGAACTAGTGGCTTGCGGTTTTGCGTTGCTGGCTTCACTTGTGCCCGTCGACAGCGATGATGCCTTCTCCCAAGAAATCCTTGAAAATGTACGACATGGTGGCGCCACGCTCGAAGATATGTGGTTGGGTCTTGAACAAGTCTTCGTAGCTCTCAGGGGACGAGACCACGAAAATTGGAGGCTGTCCGATGATGCTCATGAGCCACGGTTTTCCGTCTGCAAGCGCACTCTGGTCAGCCATCCAATCCACAAAACACTCGATCTGGAAGAACATGGCGTCCAGCATGTTACCCAGTACAGGCAAAGTGGATTCGGGTCGGTGAATCCGCCGAAAGCTCTCATCTGCAGCCTTCTGTTCAGGAGTACGCAGGGCGTACGCAAGTGCCTTCCAACCGAGCAACGCCGCAACCATTGCAGTTCCAGCAAGCCCAACGCTTTGCTGGCATGATGAGTGCTGCGCAAGGCCCCACATCCTTCTGGGGGAATATGAGGAAATAAGAGGCAGGGAAGCCTCGTACCTCGTCTGCCCCTCTCCATACTGGTGGTCTCTACAGTCGATCGAGCCTTATTTATGCAAAAACGGGGAATCGTTGTGCAACATCAAGCGATGATTCGTTTCATTCCAAATTGAGAATATCTGTACGACAACAGTGGGGACAAGTGAAGCACAACAACCAAAAAGTAAAGTGAGAAACCGGGCAGCAACCGGCTCAACCATCGTATTCATTTCGCCAGCGATCATACACACACTGGATCGCTGAGGTATGTTGGCATGTGAACACCTTTGGTGGCATGTGCGCGGGTCTGGAACATCTATCTCTATCTACGCCCGATTTCCACCTCGAGGAAATTCCGATTCCCTGTTTACAACAAAAAAGGAGTGAGAAACTATCCCTTCGTCACTTCAAATGCCTCAAGTCAATCACGTACCACGGGTTAATGCGATTGTCGTCCGATCCGTCATCTTCGTCCCACGTAATGCGTAGCGGCTCCCATGGCAGCATACCATGCTTGTCGAACGGCAAGGATCCTGCGGTCACGCCTCCGTAGTACTCGCCTGGCTGGCCCTGCGGGTTGCGGAACAGCATACGGAATTTTTCTCCACACTGCCACGTACGGTTCACTGCCCACGAGTATCGGCTGACATCCACAATGTACTCTGGCAATCGGTTTTCGAGCCGCAAGATGGTCACAATTGAACGCGTTGGCAACTCCGAATTTTCAGATTCCGACTCGTCTTGCTTCGACACGCCCTTCTTCTCGGGGGATGGCGTGCTGCTTTTCTTCACAGGTGACGACTCGTCCGAGATTACTTCGCATGCACGAATTTCTTTACCCCACTTCTTGATTTGTCCATCCGCGACGTTTACCAAGTTGTGGGCCAATGGCGGCAGTGTTGGAAAGCGGCCTTCGCAAAAGAGCTGGCAATTGTCGCGTACGAGCCTCAGATCGGTCATAAACTCGGTCGCATTGTTGTATTCTAGCTCGCTGGCCTTCTTGGACATTTTTCCGAGGTCCATCGGATGCAAGATAATCTCCTTGTACTGCGGAAACTCCCGATCTGACACAGGCTCCATGAACGGTCCGGAATCGGCAAGCATCTTCAACTTAGCCAGAACTCGCAAGAAGACTCTAGCTAGTCTCTGCTCTCGCGATGGCAAGGGGCACAGAAGTGTGCCTGGCCTACGAACGCATTCGTGTTGTGCCATATCGGAAATTGGTTGTAACACCGCCAATGCATACGGGTCACCTCCACCGTGGTGATAAGATACCTTCTCCACCGTGCAGATTACTGTTGCATTACGAACAGGAGTATCGCTCTTCTGTGTGAAGCGCTTTCTCTTGGACTTCTCGTCTTCTTTCAGCGCTAGAGCATGACCATCCCCGAAGTATACAACAACCTTTCCGGCCTCAGGAATAAAGTTCCGAGTCTCCTTAGGTCGCAACTTGAGCCATTCCCGTCTATCCAAACGGATGTGCAGATCCATGAAAGCTTCCACGTTGATAAATTCTTCCAACAGCAAGTGAAGCAAAAACACTAACTGTGCGTACGTACAAGAACCCTCCAGAGCCAATCGCCACTCATGCCGCTTCCGCTGCCATGAAGGTCGGATTGTCTCCACACCCGAATTTAAAGCTGCCACCGCGGCATTTTCCAATTCAGCAAACAAATCAAGTTGCTCTTTAAATGATTTTGCCACTTCCACACGAGTGTTCCATGTCTGTGCACCTTCCCACGAAGCAGGCAGCGTGTTCGTATTTGCTAGGTGTTGCTTCAGGCAGAGCAGCATCCTGCAGGCGATATTGTGTAACTTGATGACCCTGTCTGCATCCGTGATAGTCATAATTTCACTTTCAATAGCGCCACCAGGAAGAGGAAACATTTGAAGCTCAATGCCACCCTTAGTATTCCACACGATCTCCGTCGTGGTATCTCCATCTTGCTCCTCCTCGAAGGCACTAATCAGTTTGTCTTTCACCTCCTGCAGCTTCGTTAACAAGTCCAGCTCCCGAACTCCCTTCGGATTCAACCACTCCAAAATTTCCATAAGCTGGGTTTTACCGCTGCAGACCACAAAATCTCCAGAGTCACCACGTTCGATGAACAACCGCGGCTTCGTATCATGCTTGAACATATAGTAGGCATTGTGGTACCTGTCTTTTCCCAAAGGAGACTCACGAATAACAAGCGAGCTCAACTCGCTCGCCATTTCCTCCGCCTGAACCTTTTTCTCTTGCTCCAAGTTTTTCTCGTCCTCGATCTTCTCAGCCTGTATGTCCTCGAAAAACTTGCCGATGAACTCGTGCCGGCGCTTAATGCCCTCCGAGAAAACGTTGTGTGAATTAGGATGGATACCTTGGTTGGCACAATCTCTTCTGAAGGCGTTCTCCCTTTCGCGTCGCATTCTGTCCGAGTGTTTTCTCCGTGAATCTAAATCGGCTGCGCGCTTCCTATGGTTCCGGTATATCAACATTTCCTGCTCCACCTGGGATGCCATGTAGGTCCGAATGCTAGACAGCGTTAAGAATTCTGAACAAATCCACGAAAGCGCACCAATTTTGTACGCTGTCGGCAGGTTGTGGAAATCCGAGCAGTACAACCCATACACAACATCCGAGTATTGGAATGACTTGATCTCCTCAGCGGACAGATCTTTAAGAGTTTCTTTTGCTTTCTCGCACCCTTCAATCCGCCTTTGATTCGCACGAACGCGCCCAACCACAAATCTCTCGTAGTCTTGCTCGAACACATCCGACAACGCTAACGCAGCGCGACCCACTTCCGATTCCTCGCCATTGTAAAGTACAGCATTTTCCCACACCAAACGAATATCCTCCGCGAACTTTTCGTACCCACCAGGTCCCTCGTAGCCTCCCGAATCGATCTTCTTCTTGATAGTGCCCAGATCAATGGGGTTCTTGATAATCAGCGAGTAATCTTCCAGACCCTTTACAGTCATGTCAACTGGAGCATTGAAGGGGGTCGAGTTGTTTTGCATGTACAGTGTTTGCCGGACGATCTCACAACCCACTAAAGGCTCCACGTGGCCGATGGACGGGTCGATTCCCAGATCCTTAGACATCAGTTGGCGGAGAATTTCTTGCCAAGTGACTGCATTTAACATGTCACCATACGTACCTTCGCAAGTTCCATAGGTTCTTTCACTGTTCACAAACAGATCCGATACCTTGATGTTACCTTCAACAACGAGATCATCCAGCTGTGACATAAATGACTTTTCCGATAAAATGACCCGTAGGAACGCCATGAAGATCCGGGCCAAGCCAACATGGGTTCCTTCGTCACAGCGAGTCGTGATACACTCCACGAGAGCCTCCAACGAGATAGACTCAAGACCCACAAAATCCTTGAACGTGCAGATCGTTTGCCACGCCATGATGAGCTCACCAAGCAGTGGGCCTTCGACGCCCTTCAAACTTGAGCAACTCAAGGGTAGGCTGTTAGTGCTAACCGCCTCTCCTTCCAGAAGTCGCACATCTTCCACAGGGTATTTATGCTCTTGCTCTTTCTGCTTTCGCTCTTCGTCACGCTCATCTTTCAAACGTTGTCGCTCATCCTCAACTCGTTGCTTCTTTTGAAGACGCTCGTTTTCTCGCTTTGTGCGTCGAACTTCCCGCTCGGCCATTTCCTTTTGATGCCTCGCTACACGTAACGTGTGATTTTCGTGCAAGCGATACAATTGCTTAAAGAACATTGACTCCAGATACGTATCTTTATCCGGGAACAGGTTAGAAACCTGGGCCCGGATGAACGGGTAGTTCTTCACAAGAAACCAGGCAGACTGCAAAGACACATATTATTCACCGGCATTAATGTTAGATAGTAAGTCAAGACCCTCATGCCACCAACATAGACGCCATAGCACAGCAACCGTACCACTCGATATCTGCCGTTTAGAGATAGCTCAATAATCTGCTGAAGAGTGGCCCGATAGGACACCTTTTTGTTAATTGGCAGCCACTCTTTGAGAACGTACGCCACAAGGTAACTGGCCTCAAATAGATGGCGTACGTGCTTGAAAATCTGACGATATGACGAATGTGGCAACAGCCCCGATAATGGTCCTGCGATCTTGTACCAGGCATGAGGCGTGACAACCCACAATGTAGGGTCTCCCTCCGCGTAGTCGAGGCACCAATCCGTAATTTCAGGAAGCCAAACACGAGCACGTGCGTAGCCAGCAGGATGACGGAATCCGCACTCCATCAAGTTAAGCTCGTCAGGAGTGCCCTTCGCGTTTACTTCAACAGCTTGGTCGGTTCGCATAAGTTCGACAACATCAGAAGGCAAACCAGCGTTTCTCGAATCAACTCGGGTACTCGGTCGCCTTTGCACTCTGTCGACTGCAGGTTTTTTGGATTCTGCAGCTCTTTGAGATAAGTGTTCAGCTGGAACTGTCGCCGGTCTCGTCGTTGATGAGTGCCGACTCGTGGAAGTCATTCCTGCACCGCTTTCTGCACCGTTTCTTCCAGAAGAAGAAGAATTTCCAGAATCCATGTCATTATCACTTTCACTGCCACTTGAGCTACTGGTGGCCGAGGAGAGGAGTTCACTATCATTGTCTGAACCTGCACCAGATCCACTTCGGCCAGAACGAATATCTTCATCATCCGAGGTCAGGTCGCTGCCTCCACTATCTGAACCAGATTGTCCATCCATTTGAGACAGTTGACTCGGGCAAAACGGGCTGGGAAAACGGTACACATTCGACCGATGAAAAATACCACGCTCTCCCATTTGAGAGGGCTCGTTCTCCTCTTCTTCAAACTCACCGTCACCTTGATAAATACTTTCATTATCCACCTTCGCACGTTTGCTACCATTGTTATGACCAGCTGCTGGAGCGTGACAAGCAATACAGGTTAGAACAGGAAACAAAATAGCGAGCAAGTGGTGGTGCTTAGTAATCTACCTTTGGGTCGCGCTCTTGACTTTGAGGCTGGAGACTTCGCAGGGGTTGATGAAGAAGAGTCCGCGCGAGGGCGTTTCTTGGAGCGTGAAGGAAATGCTGGGGACGCGAGAATGGGCTTTATCGGGAGTGGACGCTCTGCCAGTGGTAAGTGCTCTACAACTGTACCAAAGCCCATGATTTTCGGACGCTGGTCTTTAGGTCGGTCTAAAATCTCGAGACTGATTGCTTTGCTGCAATCATAAAAAAAAGCGTCAGTAAGAGTTATTCCCCATAAAGGAAAAACGACGAGTTGACGTACCCATTCTCGTCGCAAAAGAAGAACATGTCCAAAAGACGCAGTATATCACCTCCTTGAGCGTATGGGTCGTTGAAATGTGTCGGAATGTTTGACTCGATGGTTTCTTTGGGATTATCTCCAACGTGGGCATGGTCCACGAGTGACAGTTCTTTTGCACCCCGAACTTCCTCTGCAGGGACAGTAGGTCCCGTTGGAATCAATTTTGGTAAAATAGGAGGGCCACTCGGAGCGAGCGTTGCCGTGGGCAGCGCCCCATTCATTTGGACTACCGGTACAGCACCCTGGCCACCGACAGCAGGTTGTGCTCGACCTGCAGGCTGGTTCTTCTTCGTAGATCTCGAACCTGTGGTGAGTGTTGATTTCCTACCGGTAGCTGTGTTACTCGATGTTCGCGCCCTTTTCGCTGGATCTGTCGCTTGAAAGTTAAGTTTCGCTCGATTACTAGCAGGCGTGGACGAGTTTAGTACCGCTGCGCCACTATTCTTTGCAATAAACCCTGGTGGGAGCTTCAGAGTAACCTTCAATGACGATGGACTCGCTCCAGTCACTTTCTTCTTCGTTGCAGCTCTCCGCTTTGGCGGCCTAGTAGTAGCCGTGGTCACAGAAGCAGTAGTAGCGGCAATTGCATCATTACTAGCCAGAGGAGGTGGTGGGGGCGCCAACGGCGTCTCCGAGTCTGATAAGTCCGACGAGTCTGAGCTAGAACTGTCACTGAACGAGCTGTTACTGGACGAGTTTCCATCCTTGGCCGCAGGAGGTGGCGACGGTGGAGGAGGAGGCGGTGGGAGGGTCGGCGGTGCTGCCACAGATGCAGCTTTCTCCCCTTTCTTCGCCTTCCCGTTGCTCTTCGTAGGAGACCTTCTCGGCGCTGCAGGTTTCGTGACTTTCTTCCTCTTCTTCCTCCTCCTCCCACTGGTAGCACTGTCCAAGTCCGAGTCGTCCTCGTAGTCCGACAGTCCAGCGCCCCCTTGCTTGCCTGCACGTCCTCGAGGATCCGTTTTCTTCCTCACAGAAGCGCGCGGGGTGTCCGACTCCGACTCCGACGCCGAAGAGGACGAAGAAATCACCGACGAGCTCGAGGACGACGACACGTCATCCGATTCCGACGACAGACTGGACGAGCTGCTCGAGTCCATGTATTTGGCGCTCATCTCCACCGACATGATGTCCGCGAGCGCCATCTTCTCCCTCTCTTTCTCCCCCTTGGACGGTGGTCTCTTCGTGGTCTGGTGTCTGGGGCCTGCGGAGACTGGAAGCGCCTGCAGATATGTCTGGTGTCGCCTTGCACCCGCCTGCTCTGGTAACGAACGCCCCCGAACTTACTCGCGCCGCGCCACGTTTAGGCCGGTCCGGAGCTCCCTGTGTTCGCGTGCAGCCACGAAATCTTCGCGCAGAGTGATTGTCATGATCGGATTACAGAGGATTTGGAGGGTTATATGGAAATTTGTATGGTGAAGTGCACCGGTTTCCTTCTCTCGGCGAAACTGGGAATAGACTGGACTGAGCGCTATTTTGAGATTGAAGTCAACAAAGAGACTGGGGAGGGTGCGTGCGTCATTCAATGATTAGAGCTGCAGTCGCATGGGACTACTGCCGCCGTTGCTGCTCGTCGTGTGCGTAGGGGTGGAGGCTGAGCGCCGCTCACTGTTTTCCTCGCGCGCCCGTTCCAGAATGTGCCGCTTGATGTCCAGGAACGAGTCGATGATCTCGTCTTGCACGAGCTGCCAACAGCAAAGTTGTTGAGTTAGTGAAGTAGTAGATGATAGAGTGATAAAGGATGTAGCACTCCACCCGTACCAGTGGGCAGCTGTGCAGAATAGACATCATGTAGTAACCGAGGTCGCGCTGCCGCTTGTCCACGAAGTCGGCTGACAGTGACGAGCCGATGTACTTCTTGCTAGGCAGGTACGGGAACATTGGCGCACGCGACGGATACTTCTCGCGCAGCTTCATATTCAAAACAGACATTTGCGTACGTTAGCTCATTGTCATGTATGCCACTTGGAGCGTTGAAATGTACAGGCCAGCAGCTTCTCGGGTTTACCAATATGTCGATTGCGCAGAACTCGCGATAGCGACGCACGACGTCCCAAATCTGCGTCGTATCAATCAATTTGAACTGCATAACTTGAATATTATGGACTTTAAGCTGCCTGCATTCAAACCTCTGGTGTTGCATTGCGTTCAATCCACGAGCAGCGCAGAATGTATTCCTGTAGGCGAACAACGTGAGCGTCAGAGAGACAGAGGCTACAGCTATCAATGCTGTTCACTAACCGTGTAGAACTTGCCACAGTCCAGGTCTAGAGACTCCTGGCTGCCCATTACTTCCACGCGGAAGTCGCCTTGCAAGCTCGCGCCGCTGCTCGGCCGCTGCAGCGGCTGAAGTTGGGGCGACGACATGTCGAGGTGTGGCGATTGTGAAGAAATCGTTTACGGACTGTTGAAAGGCATAAATAGACTATGTTACGTCATATTATAACGCAAAGATGCAGTATGCAGTAGCCTTGACCACCATATCTCAGGCCAACACACACGATCATTACAACGGTATGCCTTGACCACCATCTCTCAACTTGTGAGAGTCTCAAGCCAAGGCACAAGATCATTACAACGGTATGGATAGTTTATATTCTCGATTCTCGACTGAGATGCAGGTTCCACTTCACGCATGACAACCTCTCAGGAAACATCAATCGCTAAAGTCTGCCTCGTCCGAGTCCGAGTCCGAGTCGAACGCGGCTGCAGTGGCGGGGCCGAAGATGAGCGGCACAGGCTTTTTCATCGTCTTGAGTGGAGCGGCCTGCTCGGCGGGGGCCACCACTGTTTGTGTCTCTCCCCACGTCACAGTCTTTCGTCGGCCCACACTTGAAAGAGACGAGACGGACAGCCGTTCTCCAAACAAACTTTCCGCTTCGTCGAAGCTATGCGTCGAAGACGTTGGGGAGGGTGGAGCAACAGACATGACCAAATTGTTTTGCTGTTTTTGCTGTTTTTGCTGCTGTTTCTGGGGAGGATTGATCGTCTCCTCGAATAAGTTGTCAACACGGAATTCTTCTTCGCTGTCGCTTGGGGTATCAGATTCCGCGCACTTCTTCACAACAGGATTGCGCGAGATAACATGCGCTGTTCGAGCTGTCACTGCTGTCGGGCTCGTAGCACTCACTGCAATATTTATCAGTGGTGGCGGCGCTCCGGTTTGTGCCGCCTCTTGGGGCTCTGGCATTGGCTCTACCGGCTTGATTTCTTTGCTCGTGGTCATTACCACCTCTTCTGTGGAGATATTGGTTAATTGCTTTTGCACCAAGACAGTAACTGGGGCTGGCAAAACTCCAGGAACACGAGGCTGAACGAATGGAGAACTACGCTTGCTGGCAGCAACGTCAACAATACTGGGAGCGGGGTCATTCGAGGCGATTTGAGCTGCGTCATCTGTGGGGGCCACCGCTGTTTTTATCGTAGGGGCCGCCTTCAGAGTGACCATGGAAGGCGTTTTCCCCGATGATTCAGCAAGAGAAGCACTCACTGCAACAGATCCAATAGTTTGAGTTACCGGTGACCCATACGTTGTGTTAGCAGCAGTCTTGATGTCTTTCGGATTGGATACGTGAAAATTCTGGAACTCGCGTTCCAAAGCCTCCTCATTTTGCAGCAAGTAGTTTTTGGCTGTGAGGAGTAGAGCATTGCTCTTGACCATGTTCGGTTGAATGCTCAGCAAGCACGGTACCAGTTGCAATGCGCGAATAGGTCCAAAGTCCTTGATGAGCATGTCCAGGTAAGCATGCGCATCCATGAAATCGGTTCCAAACAGCCGCGAGTTAACCTTGAATTCATCTAATCGCACTTTGTTTTTCTTGAGCAGCTTCCGCACCACCTTCTTGATGTTCTTCTCCATTTTGATGGCGGCACTGTCGTAAACGCAGATTACCTCATTAGGAAGAGTAGGAACAGCTTCGACGGGAAGAAGAAGTCGGAACGGGTCGATTTCAGCCTGCATCTGCCCCTCCAGTTTTTCTTGCTCTAGCGTTATCACAATCACTGGAAGGTCACGAGGCCGCGGTGCTTGGGATTTTCGAGCTGGTGAATATGCCGCGGGCTCGCTTGGGCAGGGCAATACCTTCGCAGCACCTAATTTCGAAGGAATAGCCACGACTGACTCCTTTTCCACCTTTTTCATCACACGAGCTGGTAACCAGGGCTTCGTCTCGTCTTCAGCTCTCACGTTCTCTTCCAGCTTCCGGTCACTTTCGGCGTCAACCGTGCTGCAGGAAGAGCTCGACAAATCCGACGATGCAGAGTGCTGCTTCACGATAGCAGGCGCTGGCGGAACAGGGAACGTCAATCGGCGACGGGTCGGCGGCGGTGGCGGGGTGACAGCAGCTGCAGAGGATTTTTTAGCTTCAAACATGGCCCGCGCAGACTGAAATGCAGACACAGCCGTATTCTTCTTCTCCACAACAGGCTCCGACGCCGCTGGCGATGATGGCGCTGAGATCGTAGGAACATGGGGCGAGGCTTCAACCTTTGGAGGTGGCCATCTCTTCACAGGGGAGCGCGCGGTCTTGGAAGTTGCTGGAGCTGGCGCAGCGTTGTTGAGCCAGCGTAGCGTCACATTCTGTCGGACTGGGGAGCGAGTGACGTTGCTGGGGTGCCCCGGGGGCAGCGACCGAGACGCCATTAGCGAGGCTCGTGCACTCTGCTTCGGGCTCCTTTCGTCGTCTAGCGCTGATTATGTGTGTGAACAGAACATAGCACAGCCCCGGCGTAACCGTAACGGTCCTGCGGGAATCAGCCAATGGGGTGCCGTGCTCCATCTCACAGTACTGTACACGTACTCATTTTCGTCCAATATCGGCGCCTTCTTCCTCAGCGTCTGCTCCCCACAGTGAGGAGAAGAAGTCCTCAACGTCACGCTTGCTGCGGCTCTGTCATGCAAGGTGAGCACATCGATATTACCGCTGGCTCATTGCCCAAGGCCTGGTTGAAGGCAAGCATCTGAATGATGAGACTCCGATTTAACAGTTTCTACGATTCATATTTACTCTCTAATTTACTTTTTACGAGAGTGGTATATTAATTCTTGGAAAGGGTTAGGGTCACAATTTAGAATCGTGATCGCTGGGGACGAAACATTGAAAAAAAATCTCGGTTTAACAACGTTTGGATCACTAAGCTGGGTGCATAGCAATATCGCTGACTTTCTGGCTGAATGGGGGGTTTCAGTACAATGATGTTTCTAAAGAGAGGTTCGAAAGTATTAAACAGTGATTTCGGCGTTAAGTATGAGGGACCTCGCCAATGGGTTAAGAAGTCGAATTTTGACGTAAAATCGAGCACCTTGAGACCTTTAATGAGGCTGATTTACCAAAAATAGCCTCGAGTACTTTATATTTTTCGTAAAAAGACTGATCGATAAAAAGCCATCTGAGATCGATTCGCAGACAGACATGGGGAGCGTGTGCAGGAGCTTTCTGGCGCACCATGTGCAGATGGTAAGAAGTTCTAATATAGCGGGTCAGAGCGAGTAGTTCCACAAGCGATGAGAGCACAAGACGAAGACGCTTGCTTCCCACTGAGAATGTTTGGGATTGAGGAGGAGTAAACCTCGCAGGTGACAACCCCCTCTGGTTATACATGCAGTATACATAACTGACGTATAGTAAATAGTCAACCGTATACAGCGACTGGGCGCAGGCTCATTCAACTTCAAAGCTGTGAGCTGGCGAAGCTCGACACGCCATCTCCACACTCCCACTTCGAGTCTGCCTTGCATACAGCCCATTAGCTTGCAAGCTAGTCGCGACCGTCAGTTTTGCCATCCTCAATGGCTATCGGCAGTAGCATCACGTTCAGCTGCTGCCGAAACTTACGGAAAAGTGTAGGACCCAAAGCCCTCGTAAAGATGTCGGCCAGATTGTCCGTCGAAAAACAGTAGCGCACCTCGAACTCGCCACGTTCGTGGAAGTCGCGCACTTTGTGGTACTTGAGGTCCACAGTTTTGGTCTTGTAGTTGCCTTTTATTTCAGTGAGCATAGTGATAGCAGCCTGGTTGTCTTGATACAGCACAGTTGATCGCTTGATCTTTAGCTCCTTACACAAGTTGTGCGTCCACATGATCATTGTCGAGCATTCGCTCGCAGCAACAAACTCAGCACAGCAGGTGTCATCGGTCACGATCCGCTGCCTGCGGGACTTGTACGCATACGTGCACCCATTCAACTGCAAGACATACCCAGTGATCGAGTAACGGCCATCTTTTTCATTGCCAAGGTCAGCATCAGCATATGCCACGAATCGCAAATCAGGCGACTCCACATTCTCCCACACAAGACCGTAGTCTGAGGTTCCTCGCAGATACCACAGTACCCGTTTCGCCATGATAAAATTCTCGTGCGTGTACTTATTCAAGTACTTACCCAACGTACGCACCGCGTTAGCAAGCTCAGGGCGTGAGCACTGAACTAAATATTGTAAACTATCCACGATAGCACGATACGGCACGCTTGGATCATTTACATCTTCTTCATCCGACGTAGCTGGCAGTGGCAGTTCTCCAAGGGCTTGCGGTGTTGCCACCGCGCGACACTTGTCCATTTGGAATCGGTTCAGAATTCGTTCAATGTGTCTGCGCTGTGAGATCCATATCGCCTGCCCGGGGATCTATGTTATCTCCATGCCCAACAACAGATTCACGGGCCCCAAGTCTTTGATCTTGAACTGTCGTTCGAGTTCACTCACCACTAGCTTGATGTTCTCAACATTAGCAGCGATGATGACATCGTCCACATAGACAGTCAGAAATATCGGGCCTCCTCCCACTACTCGCCAGTAGACACCATTGTCCATCTGTGATCATTTAAACCCACACAAACGCAAGTGTTTGTCCAACATCTTGTACCATATCAATGGCGCTTGTTTTAGTCCATACAAACTCCGTAACAATCTACACACGCGGCCTGTACCGTCGTCGAAGTACTCGGGCATCTTCATGTAGATCTCCACATCGTCACCAATCGGGCCATTCAGGAACGCTGTCACAAAGTCAATGTGCTCACACAGCAGACCGAAGTGAAGTGCCAACAGCAACACTAACTTCACGGCCTCGTACGACACCACAGGGGCGTACGTCTCCCAGAAATTGACTCCATACTCTTGATGACACCCTTTGATGGTGATGCGTGTGCGGTACCAAATCACTTCCCCTTTGGGGTTGCACTTCCGCACAAAGATCCACTTATTGGTTAAGATCTTCTTGCCCTTAGGGCGCTCAACAAGTTCCCATGTGTTGTTTCGCATCAGGTCATCATATTCCTGCTCTAGAGCCTCCTTCCACTTGTCAGCATCAGGAGCTTGCAGAGCCTCCTGAATACTTTGTGGTTCCATGAGTAGGTTGACTGCTTGGATCACCAAACTAGCAGGTATGTCCACTTCATAATCTTGAAGACGAACATTCGGTCGCCGAATGCGTGTAGACCGATGAAACGATGTAGTAGCTCTTGAAGCTGCTTCCCTCCACCCGTCGGCTTCGTCGTCGTCATCCTCTATACTCTCACTATCCCCATAGGTATCATACGATGAGATGTGACTCAACAAGTCGGCTGGGTCTCCAAATGCCATGGCTCCTTCATCGTTTTCCACTAATTCAATGCCATCAGCACTAACATCATTGCCTGCAAAACCACTACGACCCTGACCTCCCACTGAAGGTGAATTCCCACGATCCGGGGGTCTTGCAGCTATCGCATGATTGCTGTTAGGCGAGTCTGCAACGCCACATTCCCCACCTTCTCGCTGGAAGACTTCAAGCTGAGGAGCATTATCTCCTAGCTGGGATACATCTGCAGATGTCGGTTGAGTCTGTGCCTCGGCACTCCCCACCGGAACTGTAGCATTGTTCAACAGCCACCGTCCAGGCGCACCTGTACGTACTGCTGATTGTTCTCCACCAACCACAACGGGAATATCACAATCACGAGCGGCTGGTTCATCACAACGACGACTCTTACTGAAACGTTCATCGAATTCAGCTTCCGTTTGTTTCCATGTGGCACAGGATGCAACACGGACAGACGAACAAAAGGAATTGTTAAAGGTAGTGCATGCCGTCCTTTGCCAGATCGATTTGATAGCAACTGCTCCACGAAGGTACGCCCTCTTCTTGGACCTCCACTGAGCGAACTTCACTAATATTTCCATTGGTCAAGTTCAGAACTCTGTAGCTCTCTGAGTGTTTAGCGTATCCAATGAATAACCTGGGCGTGTCGGGGTTCTCCAACTTGTTCGCACGTAGCACCTTCGGCATGAAAACAAACACTACGCATCCCCACGTACGCAACGTGGATACGTCGGGTCTCGTTCCAAACCGACGGAAGTAAGGTGTGTCTCCATCTAGCGCACCGCTTGCACTGATATTAATCACATCCACATTAAAGCCAAATGTTTCACCCCATAGAGAACTAGGCATGTTTGCAGCGGCCAACAAACATCGAACGCGAGTCATTACAACTCCATTCATTTCTCCACTAGTCCATTTTCCCCAGGACTGTACGCATTCGTCCAGATGAACTCGATACCTTGAGACTGGAGAAATGCCTTCATTGTACGATTCAATAGCTCACGACCTTGATCAGAACAAAACACCTCAATGCGATGCCCTTGAGCCACCAGCCAGTTCAGATGTGTCATAACGACCTCAGTCGCTTCCTGTTTGCGATGCGTGAGAAAGCCCCACAAGTACCTGCTAGCCTCGTCTTGCACCAACTGAAAATGTTCACATCCATTGTACGTTGCCATTCCAACGTAACACATGTCACTCATCAGTTTTTGATACGGCCGGGTAGCACGACGAGTTACAATCCGCTTGTACGACATCCTCGTCATCTTGGATGCATTGCACGTCCAGCACGGTGAGTCCATATCTTCACACAACTCATCTCCCATGCCAGCAGCAACACCATTCCGAGCCATTTGCTGCAAAGTCGCAAAATTTAAGTGAGCATAGCGTAGATGCCAACGCTCGAGCGACGTTGCATCATTTCGCTTGCGTTGTACAAACGTCGTCGAGTCACTTGGCAACGTTCAACCTCACTTTGTAGTGACGGAACCGTGTACACTGCAACGGCCATTGTCTTTAAGTGATAGCGACGGTTAGTCTTCACCAGTAGTAGTTCCATGTGACCTTTGCGTAGCCAACCCACCCGCTGGGAATTGATGAAACCAAATTTTATATTCCATCCTTCAGTCTCCAACATATCCACGCTCAGTAAATTATCTGGAGCAGTAGGTGTGAGCAAGACGTTGTTAAACGGCAGCGTCAACTCTGCATGCGGTGATTTGTTATTCTTCACCCGCAAAGTCACATCACCCACGCGTTCATTGTCTCGCGCCTTCCCGTCGCACCCTTGGAAGAAGTGCACAGTATCCATTCGAACATTGTGCAGCACCGAGGTTTGGTTGCACACATGTACGTCACTTGCGGAATCAAGGACCCACTCCATCTCGGTTCCAGCAGGGGTCTTAGTGGCCGTAGTAATTGTAACAGGGACTCCACGCACATGACAGCACAGAGCGCTCACGTTCTTGCGTCTGCGTTGACTATTGTCACTGCTATATTGCTTGTTCCCTTGCCACTTCTTGAACTCCGAGTTTGAGGTTTGTCCGAAATATTATCCTTCAGATCCGGGCAATTCGCTCGTAAGTGACCAATCTCACCACAATTGAAACACGAACGAGTCTCAGTCTTCTTGCCCTTCTTCTTCCCGGTTTCGTTTTGCTACTTAGCTTTGTATCGACCTTTACCTTTCTGTTTCTTACCCTTGTCATCGATTTGTTTTGGCTTGGGCTGCTGCGAATCGCCCTGCGACTGCTTACCACACGAACAAATATGTGCAGGCTTCGTCGCGTCCTGATTTGCTACTCGTTCATCCAGTGCTGATTCCGCCCGCAGCGCGTTCATCACTTGAGCAGCAGGCGTACAGCTCCACCATCACGAACGACGTAATGCTTGGAAAATTGTCGCACTCCATCACGGTGGGTTCGTGATACATGGCCAAGTAAGGTCTGTGCATAATCCTCATCAGAAACGCGTTTGCCGTAGTGAAGAAGCTGTCGGCGTAATTTTTCCATTTCTCTTAGCCACTTCTCCATGGTTTTATCCGCTGTATATCTGTACACGTACAAGTGGCTACATCACTTGTAACCTACCTCCTTCCTTGGTGTGAGGCACACCAATGGCTACATTTAGGCGGACGACTGGTCCGCATACATTTAGAGAACTCATTGGTAGAAAGCAGCATCTTTCTACCCAATTAGAATCATAGGATTCTGCCGACCATCCGTCGGCAAACCCCTATTACATAGTATGACTTTTAGGAGGTAACTTCACTACAAATAAGCAAACAAAATACAGTTCTCAATTT
>LGSN01000246.1:0-41766 GCA_001314375.1 Phytophthora podocarpi | reverse complement strand
AAGCTATGCCTCTCGGGTATCAACGGCAGACATAATCCAGCCCATGCAGGGACTTACCGGATAGTGTACACTTGTCTTGGACTTAGAAAATTCTGCTCTGTTATCTTTATATCTTCTAAGAGTCCCTTTGAGCTCTTCCTATACGATCTTCTAGATTCTTATACAAATATCAAATGAAATGGGAGTGGTTTCGCAACTCCTGCGGCTCTACGCCGAGCTCGTATGCCGACTCTTCAGCTCGACGACTCTTGGACTCGGCGATTAGTAGTACCGTAGACCACCGATCCTAAGACTCGGCTACTAGCAGTATCGTAGGTCACCGTTCCTAAGACTCGACTGAGCCTAACTTAGGCGGTCCTGGTTTAGTCACGGTCCCGAACTTGGATTTCCCTACACCACACCAGCACTACACCTGGCAGAAATTTTAAAAACAAAAAGAAAAACCCATGCATGTTGTCAACAACCAAGGTGTAAATGCTAGCCTACCGACACAAGCTCCAAAACATTCGGGTGAGGACAAAATAGTACGTGAACAACCCGAGTTGCAGGAAGGAAAGACCGAAGAATCCATGGATTCGCCACAAACGGAACTACCAGAGAAGGAGGACAAGCGGAAGAAAGAACGCAGCAAGCAAAAGAGAAACCAGAAGAGCAAAAAGACCAAATTGATGAAAGCTTATTAGAGGCGATCCAGCAGAGTGGGCTAACCGAACAGGACCGCCAAGAAATACAGGCGATCATTGATCATGGGGGTCCCCGCAAAGAAGAATTGCTTTTGTTCTCAACAGGGACTAGCATCAGCGGTGCAGAAACTACTTCTGGGTCTGGACTGGGATGACAATCCCAAGGTTCAGATCTTACAGCAAATGACTGGAGCGGACTTGCGAGCACTCAGACAGTGGCAGCAGCAACTGGGTGAGACGGGGATAGCAAGTGCCTCAACGTCAGAGGCTAGTGACGTCGACATGACGGGGTCAGAAGAGCATTCATGGACTCCTTCGCCGGAGCAGATAAAAACTCAAGCGGAGCCTGACCCGCCAGACATACCAGCTGAGGCACCACTAAAGACACGCATCAAACGTTTTTCTGTTCACCAGAAAACAACATCCGTAAGCCGCCGGGAGGAACAAAGTCAATGAGAGCATTGGAACGGATTTGCTGAGGATTGGAGACAGTTCAGTAACCTTGTCTTTCCGGTGCTACCAGCTGAAGCAAGCGCGTGGAAGAATGCCGTTAAGGCTCACCCAGTGAAATTACTACACAGACTTCAACAAGTCGATATTCCGGATTTTGTTATCCCTTCAATCAATGCCACTATATTGCAAGACTGGACGCGCAAACTGCGAACTGATTGTCTACGAGAAGGACTGGTAAAGCTTCGGGAAAAAGAAACTAGATGAAGCGGTGAAGAACAAACTGGCAAAAGAAATCGCGTATCTGGAATCAGAACGGGACGAGATGGTAAATGATTCATACATCCACGGCCGCGACTACTGGATCCAAATCCGTAAATATCAACCAGAACAGATTGAGCTACTTCAACTCTGTAGAAAGCCACAAGCGACGCACCTAGCGCGTTTGATAGTGGCGACGTATGCCTACGAACCTGAACTAGCTACACTCAGTGGCCCACCATGGGGCACCGCAGCTACAAGACCAGCTATGGTTCAGGCTCTTCGACGCGTTCAGAAGCAAGACGATGAATTACGGAAAGCTTTCTATGGGCAGGATTCGGATAGTAATTTAGCCGCTCTCGAATCTCAGATAGCCAGCAAGTCACTGAGTGCGCAGGAGCAACCAGTGGCGATGAAGGAATAATATGGTGGAGCAAACAAGCGATAACGATGCAGCAGACTTTCCGGATTTGTATGCAGATCTGCACAACATAGCAGGAATGTTTTACACTTCAGGTAAAGTCAAATGCAAAGGCATCACAAAGCCATGAACTGCAGATAATTTCACAAGATTTGCAAGGATTCACGAAGAAACGGCGGGAGAAATAGTTTCGTGCCTGGAACAGCGCACCGATGTTCCTCTGGTGGACATTATATTTGTACAAGATACACATTTAAAGACTTTGGAGGATATGGAGGAAATGGCAGAGCTGTGGAACCACGCCTGGGGGGTAAAAAACCCAAGTAACCTCCTTAGCTATTGGACTATTACAGCAACAAAATCAGGCGGGGTGGGAATTTTAATACAACCACGCATTGCAGCGCGCATCCGCCCCTGGCGACAAACTTGCTGGACGGATCGGAGAGTTGTAGTTCAATTTGATGACTGGAGATTGGTAAATGTATATGCACCCATCGACAATATAAAAAGCGTGAATTTTATGACGATCTTCACGCATGGTTGGATGAAGACCAGCCAACACTACTAGGGGAGATTTCAATGCTGTCCAATTTCCTAGACAAGACAGGCTGGTTGATGGCAAACAAAGTCTGGGATCTTGTGAAAGCAAATAATTACTACGGCTGGTGGATGACTTAGACTTACTGGATACCACCACACTCAACACACATATCGACGAAGACAGTATTCCGCCCATTGACGCATTATACGTTTTGGCGTAAACGATCAGCGAGTAGACTAGATAGATTCTACATAAGCAGCGACATTGAATCAACAGCTCAGTGGGTAGAAGCACGGGACCCAGCTAACTATTCGGACCACCAAGAGGTGCGACTCTGGTTAACGACGCAAAATGGATCCACTCGCAAGAGCAAAAGAAGGACACATTATCCTCTAGACCAGACTGGGTTCATAAGCAAATCACAAAACGAATCAAGAAATTAGCTACGGAATTCAAGGAACAGAGCTGTCCAGTCAAAGCATGGGACACTTTTGCAAATCAGCTCTCGGTTATGATAGGATAAATGGCAAGAATTGATCGTGAGCACACAGAACATTACTATGATCGTCTTCACGCAAGCCGACGAGTACCAGCCAGTACTCAAGCTGAAGTACAGCGAGAAGCCGAAAAAAAACGGGCTCGTCAGAGTAATCGTGCGTTTGGCATGACACTACAACCAACGACGGCCAACTTAAAAAAGGTTCTACAAGAAACATGCAAACTGGCAACGAGATCAGCATATAGCTTCAATTGATCCATCACCAGGACATTTTTACCCAGAAACCACGTCAACAGCAGAGAGAATGGCGAGTGAATGGAACGATATTTTAGGGGCATCGCATGCGAACGTGAAACCAGACAATATACCCGAAGAATTACGAAAATTTCATGAAGTACCACTTCAAAACAGACTGCTGCCAGATGAACAGAGAGCGTTAGTTAAGGCGATCGAGGCCGATGAGGTACTTCAAGCGATCGATCAACTTCAACGTGACAAATCGGGCGGTTCGTCTGGACTATCGCACGACTTCTATAAAGATTTTAAAGATGAACTGGTGGATTGTTTGGTAGCAGTGTATCAAGCTATACAGAATGGAGCGGAGGTGCCTGAATTATTTCTATAGTTCCTTTTCGTAAGAAAGGAAATTCTACTAATGCTATGGACTACCGCCCAATCTCGCTTCCCAACATGTCGTATAAAATTTTGGGGAGAATCTACGCCAATAGGATTCATCCATTCCTTCCGAGACTAATAGATTCAGGACAGCAAGAATTTGTACGAGGCAGACTTATGACTAGAAGTGTTACAATGGTACAAGCATTGCTCAAAACCGCCATTGATGAACCAAATCTTGATTGAATGGAATCCCCAGCGATACTTTGCCTGGATTTACGAAAGGCATACAATACGCTTTGCAGGAATTTTATGGCGGCAGCGTTGGCTCAGTTTGGATTCCCACAACAATTTCTAGATGTGTTTAACAGCTTGCACAATGGAACTATGGGTAGCTACCTTGTGAATGGCAAAGAATCTACTAAATGGGCGGTAAACTCTGGAATTAGGCAAGGATGCCCTTTAGCACCCCTACTGTTTGTTCTGGCGGTGGATTTTCTCGGACGAGCAATTCAAGCGCACCCAGAGATAACTGGAATTGAGATCCCCGGGTCAGGCGGTGAACGCCATGTTTTCAATGGATTTGTAGATGATAGCACAGTGTTTCTATCGGCTACCAGGCAGCTGGAACCAATCAATTAGGTCTTGCAATGATTTGGTGAGCTGTCGAAATTAAAGGTTCAACCCAGTAAATGTGTTCTCATACCGTTGAACACAGCATGGGAGCAGCAAAAGTGTCGTGGCTACTCAGTGCTGGGAAAACAGAAACAACACGCATCCTAGGGTATCAATTTGGCATCCAAGATACAACAAAAATCAATTGGGATATCAGAGTGCAAAACGTCAAAAAGTGACTACAGATTGCAACACAGGTTGCAAACTCAGTCAAACAACGAGTGGTCTTGTTCTATACAGTGGTGCTGCCAGCTATTCTGTTTACTGGCCAGCACATACCAACCACACAAGAAGAATTGCGTCAAATCGAACAACTCCAGAAGAGGTTCATCTGGCGGGGAACTACACCAGAGGTTCAAGTAAAGCACAAGCTTCCACCAGGACTAGTATTTGCGCCGGAAGAACAAGGGGGGCTGGGACTGCAAAATATTGAGAATGCTCTGAAAACCACTCGAATGAATCAAGCCGAACAATGGATGCAATGTGTCCCAGACAATTATACAGCATCATGGCATTCTCTTGCGCATCCCGATCTGCTCAATGCTCCAGATTGCTGCATATTCACGCCAACAGCAGGAAAACAGGTCAATGCTTGCCAACGAAAGAGACGAAACGGTACCGCAGCAACAGTTCAACAATTAGGTCGGCTTGAAGTATGGGCTGATCAAACCGAACGGCTTCAGCAAAGACCAGCTCCAGATGCAGCGAAACGAGTTAGGAGTATGACAAAGCCTCTTATCTGTTACTGGCATCATAGCGGGGCGTTAAGATGCGGTTTCCCATCCGCAACAGAAGGGGAAGTGGCACTGGAATCGGTAGATTTCTTTGGTGCAGGAAATTGGTGTAACAATGCGTGTATCGTGAGCAGCCACGGCAAACCACTGAAGGCTCGTGATTTTCCATTGATCCATCTATGCTCTTTACTCAACCTTCAAGTTTCGCGCGTGGGCCCCGGTGAGTTTGTTCTCAATGTACCTCTGGCCTCACGGTCATTCAAGCCCAAGCATCATAACCAAGTTCGAAGATGGTGCGCAAGTATCTTCGGTAGCATACCCGACAAAGTGTGGAACCGTAGAGCGTCTTGATTACGACCATAGGGGATGCCAGCATTGTCATTAGATTATCACTGGATCGCAAGCTGGTATCATGAATTAGCAGCATTTACACTCACGGGAGCGAGAAAAGAAGCCTTTCGGCTACAACAGAATAATGATGGATGGACATGGAAAATCGTTGATCGGAACTTATCGAACCAGGTGCGGATTCTCTACTAAACGTAATGGTACATCAACCGTATGTGGAGACTTACTGCAGTGTCTTGTAAGCTAAGATCAGATTGTGGTGATGTTGAGGCTGCCATAGTTATCCACGCTGGAAGGAATTGTTTTTTTTTCTTTTGGCGGACATCAAGAGCCCACAACGTCGTCGTTGGATTTTATGACGGTACTTTTGCGCGTGTGTCGTGGACTGGCGAGCGGTGTGCATGCTGACAAAGAAATCCACAGCTTTCCACGGCCCAGACAGCGCTTGAAGGACAGGTCGTGCTCCTCTGTCGACCAGCATGGACTGCTCTAGACCTTGAAGGAATTTCTGTTGTCCAAATGACAGCAATTTTCTGCAAGAGGCAACTCCGACCTTGCTTTTCTTCTTCTTCTTAAACGTTTTCTTGGTTTGCTAGGTGGATAGATGAAAGGTAGCCAAATGAGGTGCGGACTGTGTTTGATTCCTGAGAGTCCGCTGGATGGAGACAAGCTCAACCATGCGGCGGTGGAGGCGTTTCTCGAGATCTACGACCACTACCATCATGATAGTATATCGATCGTAGCAATCGTGAATGATACCCCATCAACTTGTGACTAGGAACAGAATACGGCAATGCTTCGGGAATGCCTTGGACAGGTCACTCGCGATCGATAGCGTAGATGCCATCAATAAAAGTTAGGGGGAAGTCCAAATTGAGGTCAACAACGGATCGTGGCGTGCAGAGCACATTGCGTTGACGAAGTTCTGGCACAACGTTCGCGCAATACGGGGTGTCATACATGTAGATCTCTCCGAGGACCTGCGTCTCTGTCCATACGGGCAGCGAAGGCAGATTCGTCGCTTGTAGATCCAGGCGATTAAAAAACTTGTCGGCGAACTCAGTGCAGCTGGCAGCTCTTTCAACGGATTTTCGTTCAGGGATAAGTCAGGCAGGAATATGCCCGGAGGCATCTCTGCCAGTTGTGGCACGGTATCGAGTTTGTTCCCCTTGAACGATAGGGAATAGACTTGCAATGCCAGCAGCGACGCCGGGAACTCGGCTAATTCAGCGTACTCAAACGCTACTACTGCCATCTGATGCCAGCGTGAAGGCAGATCGCCTGGCAGTGATGCAAGGTCGGTGACACAAAACTGGATGCTGAGTAGCGAAGCTGGCAGCGGTTGCAATAGACCATCGGGAAAGCCTGACGGGAAATTCGACCGGATCATTGCTACGACAATAGTCGAGGGTGTGCCGTCGCGGAGATCGAGCTTGCCCCACTACTCTACTCTACGATGGTCGAGTTGTAGATGTGGAGGACCATCAGATTGCTGAATTGCTGAATGGCTGGAGGCATTCGAAGGCCCAGACAGTGGAAAATCGTGAGCGAGGCGAGTACTGATGCGTCAACTGCGTCGATAATGTTTTCATCAGGAGAACCGACCCCCCGGGAGTGACAGTTGATGAGGAGACTCGCACATGAAGAACGACTGCCGAACCACGGCCGGATAAATGCGCGGCAGCCCTTGACGAGAGTCGAACGCGATTGAAGAGCTGCGTGCAGATGAAGCACCATGACAGTGACTCCCCACAAGCCGAGGAGGAGTTTTAGAGCCCTGTGTAGAATGATGCTGCGCTGTGTCTTCCAAGATGTCTCTGTTGTGGGAGTTGGTACAAATGTTGTTGGGCTGTTGGAAACATTTCGAGAGTTCACATTGTCATTTGACGACGCCTCACTGTCCACCCACCGACGAGATACTATCGAGGTGGTAATTGAAGCGGGCGAGGTGGCAGTCCGAGTAAGCAGTGCACTTATGGTGACTAGCGACATGTACACGGCAAGATGTGGGATGACCTTCGCCACGAAGTCCGTCAAGCTCGACGCAAAAGTCAACTGAAACTCCAGCACCAACCTTGTGACAAACACCGGATCATACAACTGATCGGGGTCTTTGAAACTCGAGTTGGAGGTGTCTGTGGCCGAAGCGTAAGGCGCGATCAGCAGACAGGGGACGACCACGGACATCGCAATGCAGATCACTACGTCCGCTGCCAGTGCCGCAACGCGCTCTAGAGCTGGCTTATGACTCAAGAAATGGTGCACTGCTAGGGTCGACCAGCAATTAACCAGCAACAGGGCCACCAAGAGGGTGTTAAGCCACACACGAGGCAGCAAATTACTGAATCGATGCGCTTGATACGTTTGTGTTGATAGCTCGAGGAGCTCTCGCAACACAAAAATCGTGATGAAGTGTTCACTCTCCACGCCAAACAATCCATCCCTGGAAAACAGCATTCTTCTCACACGACTTATCAGGTGCACTAACACTGTGACTCGCTGGCGATGATGAGTCGTGTCCACCCGCTGAGCTGTGGGGTATTTCGCTTTGGAGACGAGGTCGCTAGAAGTCGAACGGGTGTGATAGCAGCTTTTGTGGTACGCTTAAAAGCGAGTCCGCATTCCCGGATGGAGAAGTAAACGAGCTGGAGCACCCGTATCAAGTGGAGACAACAGATGAGACCGAATATCATGGCGTACAAGTCGTAGTGAAGGTTCCCTGTCGTCGGCGACCAAAGATGGACGTAGTACCCCATGATCGGATCCATGAGATACCAGTAAGTACCCGCCTTGATAAGAAAAAACAGTCCGCACAGCAGGTGTGTGCATATCACGAGCACCCAAGCTAACCGAAATAGTACCGGACGGAGCTCAAGGGCTAAAACCTTGTACCTCACACAAACTGGTCTGGAAGATTTCCTGGTGGGGCCATCTGCCTTCGGAGCCGCCCTGGCCACAACATCGCTGGGAGCAATGGATCCTCGACTTGACCACAGTAGACGAAGCGTGGACATTGCGCAAGGGTGAAGGGTGAGTAGTTATGGCTTTGTGTGAAGGTGCCGAAGGACTGGCAATTTTGGCAAGTCAAAAATAGACCCATGAAAAGCACTTGTAAAATGAAGCACCCCCTTCCCATACGGTTAACAATTTCTCTTACAGAAAAATTAAACGGGTCCGACAGTTGGAGAATTGACGGACCGACAAGTGCTGAGGATTCAAGAACGAATGGTTTGGACGCAAGACGAGCTTCTGTTGCTGGCTCAAGCTTGGCAAGAAAGTCTGAAGGAGGATTCTAGCATTGGAGGGAGCACAAGCAAACAGAAGAAAGTACCCGCGTCTCACCTCAACAAGCTCATTTACGACCGCTTCGTGGCGCTCTCGGGGGTCCCCAGTCCCCGCCATGCAAGTACGGTAGCTGGCAGAAAGGACATTCTCCAGCATTCGTATGTCTTCATTCGGGCATTCTCGGACAAGAAAGAAAATGGTTGCGGGAACTGGTTTGCCCTGACCAAAAACGAGCAGAGAACGTTGATGAAGACGGCGGGTGGAAAGCACGTGCAGCCTATCGACGAGCAAGTCTTTTTGACACTGGACAGCTTTCTCGGCGAAGAATACGGTGCAGACAAGCATGGCGACGGGAGTGAAAGCGAGAGCTCTCAAGCGACTGAAAGCGATGCTGACAAGTACCAACGGCCAATCAGCCTGAAAAAGAGACCCGCAGCAGCAGCGAAAAAGCTGGAAAATCCTCGACGCTCGACGAGAGTGAGCGGTCCAGTACGTGGCAAGTCGAGCACGAGTGCTCTGGAACAGGAGGCTGGCGAGTTGCTTACCCAAAAAGAAGACAAGCTCACGAAGTCAAAGCGTCGACGCGTGACATCGTCTAAGGAACCTTCTCCTTTCGATATCGACGTGCAGGGGGTTCTGGAACGGCAGGACCAAACACTCGCAGGATTCCTCGAAAAGCGCGCGGAGGAGCGCACTCAAGAACATGAACGGATCTGCCAAGAGCGCGAAGCAGACCAAAAATTCTGGGCTGCGGAAAAAGCAAAAGACCGCGCTTTGCTGCGGAAGCTGTTTTCGATCGAGTAAGTTGAGCTTACGTTGCAAACGCATGCAGTTGCCGGTGGATGTCGTAGGGAGTACTTACGTATGGTTCAGGCTAGTATTGTTCTTCATTTGTTGCTGCTTTTGGTTTTGCAGTTCGTGTTTGAAGCTAAGCTTAGTACAAGATAAACCGCGTTGGCTACACACCAATCTTCGTTAAACAATGCTTTTCTTGAGGTCATTCATGTAGTAAATAAGATATACTCACAGAGATATAGCGGAGAGCAAGCCCAGCGAATTCGCGCTCTTTAAACGTTCCCGTTCCGCTAGCGGTAATGGTATAGCTACAGTAAGCGGAAGATTTTGTCTTAAAAGTTACGAAGAGCAACAATACACATACAAAAATTTGCTAGGAAAAAGAAAATCATATACAAATGATTTTCTTTTTCCTAGCAAATTTATTTTGGAGGATAACCATTGAACGGTGTACCGCCGTGACGACAACAAAAAAGATCGAGGATCAAGAGTAAGGCATTTCGAAAACTCAGAACCAGTGCGGCTAGGAAAACACGGCTGCGCTCGTTACAAGGTGCTCGTATTCGTGCAATCTGGAGCAAGCAGGCATTCATCTTCCCACCGCTTCGTGTAGTACTCGTTAATCCGACGCCCATCATCACGTCTGCGCAACCATTCCGCTCGCTCCTTCGCAATAAGCCCAGGAAACAGATCAGTAGTCATGTCGTGATCAGTGTTGGCGTCGTGCAGTAGCACCGAGTCCGTGACACGGTCGTAACGAAGACGCTGATGGCCGCGTACAACAGACATCTTTCGCGTCGGATTGTTGCTGTAGACAATTCTTTCACCAAACTTAATCTTGCGCTTGAGTGAACGACCCACGCCGTCTTGAATGAAGCCCCCGTCGGGTACGCCCGTGATGTCTGCAAGCGTATTCAGGATGTCGTAGTGTTCGGTAGCATCGTCAATGGCGAGTCCAACCGCGTCATCCAGGCGTCCTTCAGCGATAATGCTGCCAGCTACACGCGTCGCAGATACATCTCGATCCTCGGGAACGTTGTTTCCAAATTCAGGCCCCTGTCCGTGATCGCCTACGATAACGATTATAGAGTCATTGAGAATACCCTTCTCAGCCATGCGGTCCATGAATTTTCCTAGCTCCATGTCTGTGAAATACCGGATCTCCAGGTACTTTTTAATGTTGTCTGCATACTGCTGACCCTCATACAGAGCCGAAAAATTCGGTTTCACGGCTTCATCGTACCATTTTGGACGTTGCTGATAGTCCACATGGCTTGAGATGGTGTAGTGCGTAAGAAAAAGTGGCTTCTTGGGCTCCTGGCTGACTACACGTTCACTCTGCTGTCTGGTCTTGTTTATCATCAGATCTCCAATAAGCTGAAAACTCAAATCATCGTGAACGCCCCAGTTGAGGCCGCGATGTTCGGCGCCATACCATTCGTCAGGCTTGATTCCCAAGTCGCTTTCTGCCAATTTCATCATCTCGTTGCGGCCCCAAACAGTGTCGAAGCCGTGAGTCGGAAGAAACAGATCCCAGCCATCGTAATCTGTCTTGCACCCAGTGGTGAAGAACGTCTCGTACCCCTTTGCCGTGAAGAGCTGTGGCAGCCCAGAAAGCTTGGTTTCGTTCCTCCCTCCGGTCATTCCTGACTTTGTCGTACTGTCATACGGAAGCTGTCCGAACAGCAGGCTCTCCACGGAGCGACTCGTTCTCCAACTCGACCAAAAGTTACGAAGTGCCACGCCGCGTCTGGTCCATCGGTCGAAGTTCGGGGTGATCGTGATGTTAGTGCCTTTGAACAGGTTGGATGGGTCGTCTTCTCCAACGAGGTAGCGTGAATCATGGTACCGAAACGACTCGATCACAATCACCAGCACGTTGGGCGGGTCATTTGAAGCGACATTAACGTCGAAGGCTAACTCTCCGTGAAATCCTGTAGTTCGTCGATACAGCGAGTTACTGTCAAACAGGGTATAGTCCTCGGTTGCCTTGTGAATAAACTTCTCGGGCCACGGCAAGCTGAAACTCATTTCTGGAAGCGTGGGTTGGAAGACACGTCCGAATAACTCATTCAAGGAAGAGTTCAACGCCGAGTACGCAATGAGCGGCGATGTCGCGCAACTAGCTGCCACAGTGATAGCAGGTATAACCACCAGACCAATGGTTATAGCAATCCCTTGCTTGCAAAGCGAGTTTAGTTTAATACCTCGGCTTGTGGGCGGGATGCCATCAGCAGCCACATCATCGTGGTCCAGTATCTTGGACTCCTCCGTCTCCACGATTTCGGCAGGTTCAGCAATCTGTACGACCATGTATCGGGCAGCAACGCCATTTCGGACCATTTTGCTCTTCAACTTCACATGATCTGCGCTCAGTGCAGCTACGTCAGTGTCCACATTGAGGTTGTCATCTGTTCTCTTAGCATTAGGCCTCTGTTTGTGCTGGGCTTGACTTTGACAGACGATATGTCCCGGGTTCCAGGACGTTAGGTCCATCCACGGAGCCCACGTCCGCAAGCTCGCAAACAGTGTGGCCACGATCACCAGAACAGCAGCATTCATGGCCCCTTCGTTTAACTCGTCGGTCGATATCGGGACTGCGCTGATATTGTCCTTTTCAGTAATCGCCATTGCAACGAGATCGAACGTGAAGCGCATGCCCCTCAAGCGCACAAGCAGCAGGTCTGCCCAGAACGGAACCATCATAGCGACGTAAAGCAGCCACGAGAACGTGAATGTTGCGAAATTGCGGACAGATCGCACTGCCCCACTAACCTCCCGGTCGCCAAATCTTTTGCCAAGTTCGCTCTTGAAGGCATCAAATAGCCACAGGACGCACACAAAGTACGTCGCACACACGAAGTCCTCCACGAAACCAAGCGTCAGTGCTCCGAAAACGACACTTGACGTCGCGTCTTTGGCACTTGCGTACATGGTAATCAGCGCCGTCAACGAAATTCGGCGATAGAAGAAGAAGACGACCAGCACGAAGGTGTAGACGACGGCCCATCCGATCCACGGCCGAGTCCACAGATCCGAATTGTTCACTACGTCTCCCGGTTTGAACAACTTGGTCTCCGGTACTGAACGATCTTTTCCAAGAACTACGTCGTCAGGCCCCATGGGGGAATCGAGTCGTGGTTGGTGGAGGTGTTCGTTGGTGGTGAAGCGAAGCATCACAACAACGTTGGAAAAGCGTAGAGTGGGAAGAGCAGCAAAGCGTAAGCTGGTTGCGAGTTGGGCGGGATATTTGAGAATGACGATGACATCTTGAGCGCGGGCAACCGACAGGCAGACAGCCACCAGATCATCTAGCGCCTTACGGTTCCAGTTTTCACTGTCCGTTCCGTTTTCCTTCAATATCTCTTCGACTTGACACTTCGTTGTCCTGTTCGACAGAACAACGAGTGACGATTTACACTCCTCCGTCAGTCAACGATACCAGCACACGACACGACCTGCTTCGAATTCACTGTATGGTTGCAGCAGGCAATTCGTCCGCAACAGTCTTCAGTTTAGGGCTTCATCACACTCGAGAAAAAAGAACTTGCTAACGACATTCTTCTGTATCAACAAGACGAAGCAATTAGGAAACCCTCCAGCATTCCTCGCTCTTTTTAAATAATGCCGGTCCAAGGCCTGACCTGGTTTATCAAGGGGATAGCAGGACATTGACCCGCGGTGTTAAGTAGGCTTCACTCTGGAAATAGCTCGTTCCAGAGGTCGATGGCTCGGGGTAAAATCCTTTCGCTCCCCCACGGTGCGTTACCTCCTCCTCCTGCTTGGGAGGGGTTGTCCAGCCATTGCTGGGTCAATGGCTTACAGTCTTCTTCCAGTTCCACCTCGAACTCCTTGGTGAAGCCTGCCACAGCACCAAATAGTGATAGACAATCACACAAGCATCTCGTCGACCACGATCACCTGCATTTTCACAACCTCTGCCAGAGAGCTAGACGCCCGCCCTAGCAGTTCCAGGATGCGAGGGCGAGAGTACGGGTGTAGAAGCACGTGCCGATCCAGCAGCACGGTCACGGCGATGCCTTCTTTGTGTTGCTCTACCAGCGCCCTTGTCACACTAAGATGAGTAAAGCTGTACAGCGTCACCTGAAGATTTTTGTGCAAGGCGAATGTGGCGCAGCAACTTCGCCAGGAAGTTCCTCGAAAACTCGACCTCCCTGTCTTGATCTTCTTGATGATGTGGCCGAGACGTTCGGCACAGCGCGATCGCTGAGGCCGGGCCCAGCGGCCTTCAATTATTCCATCTGCCTGGCCGCGGATCTGTTTGCTGCCCGGCATGGCAAGCCCTCCGTGGGGCTTGAAGATGGTGGTGGAGCTTGAACTTAACAGCGAGTTAGTGCGGCGCACCCATCGCGGACGGACTGGATGATGACCCTCTTCCGTGTCTCCGGCGGAGACGGCCGCTGCAGATTCAACGGCTCCCTCCTGCTGCCGGCCGGTTCTGCCCTCGCTGGACCTTGGTCTTCTTCCTAGGACGTCCTACATCTCAACTCAATGAAAGTTGTATACTCACAAGTGTACACCCTCACTCAAGTGTATACACAAGTATACTCACAAAATATACTCAAATATATTCTTGTGAGTATACTCGAATATATACCCAATGTATACCTACGACTATATACCCTCAATTGAGCCTGTTTCTTAATTACCCGTAATTAAATCTTAAGTAATTGAGAGTAACAACGGAGTAATTGAGAGCCACAGCCCATAATTGAGAGTAAACGTAGTAACTCCCTCGAATGGAGGATGGGCCCGCGACCCTTCGGTGGTCGCAATACAAACTCACAGTTCACTTCTGATTTATCCTTATCCTTCCGGAGAGTTTCTACCCGGATTATCCGGATAGGATTATACTAATATACGAACATTCTCCGATTTAGTTTATCCGGATTATACTAACACACGCTCTAATTTATCCGGATCTCCGATTTAAATATTCACTTTAAATCGGGGTTACTCGGGTTACGCGAGACATGAGACATTCCCCAGGTTCTCAGCTGTGTTCTAGTTGCAGTGGCTCCGCCAGTACAAGCGATGGAGATGCTGCAAGCCGTTCGTTAAGGAAGGAAGAAGTGGTGGCACAACTCAAGTGACGACGGCTTCTGTGGTACTTCCAGCCAGCCGAGTTGGTCCTGTTGTCGGCGATGCTTTGAAATGTCGTTCAATCTCCACGGACGCAACGCCATAGCAGCAGGAATGAGCTCTTCCTCTCAGGGTAGTGGAGATCGACGCGGAAAATGCGCAGTCCCAACTTTGGAGGGAGCCGTCAACCCCGGCCAGCCCAAGACCCGCGTCTGGTGATGCAGCAGCCCCCAGCCAAGCGTCATCGGCAGCAGACAAACGCCTCATCCCAAAATGCTTGAACAAACGAGAAAAGTACTCTTGGACAAGAGTACTTGTCCACAGGACATGCTCGTGCATACTAGTACTGCAGTGAGCATGTCAAGGCCCATGGGCTTCTACGCACGTGGAGCGACAATCACGCCATTTGGGGAGCTGCGACTGGTAAGCGCAACGACGCTAAACAGGAGTAAACCTGGCAGTTGGTCTCCCAAGACCAGAGTTCATTTACGAAACCTCCGTCCTATCTAAATACGTCGAGTGAAACCCCTCGCTCTGCATCAGCAAAAGCAAGTGGCCCCCAGTTGATGGATCTCCAAGAGTGAGAGGGCGATGAAGGTCTACGCGGCGGCGGGAGGCGGTCCCTCCGGGCCGACAAACTCGACGCTGCTCACTCCCGGTCCCCGTCCTGCCGGACCCCCCGCGCTCAACCCGCAGACGCCGAACTACAGCAGACCGAAACAAGGCACACGCCAGTCGCAACCGCTGCGTCGACGCTGGAGAGACGTCTCGCGACGCACCTTTGAACCGGTCGAGAGAGCGTACAGGAGCAAATTGTCCTGGATGACTCGGCAGACCATCCGCGCCTCGATCAGCCTCGTGGCGGTGCTCTACGTGTTTCTAACGGTGCCCTTCCGAATAGCGTTCTACTATGACCCTTTCGACAAGGGACAACAGCAGCAGCATCGCCATCGCTGGACGGAAGAGCTCAGCGTCTTTGCCGCGATGGATGCGGCCGCCGATCTCATCGGGCTCGTCGAGTTTCTACGTTTCTATCGACGACAGAGAGTTCTCTTTGGGGCGCGGTTTGCCAGCTTCGACGTCAGGTCCCGCACCGAGAGTTTGTTCCAGTCGACGCGGCTGCTGATGCGGACGTCGTCGTTTAATACGCTGCGTCGAGGGAAGACCAAGTGGACGTTGGCGTCCATCGGACGGCCCGCCTCACTGCACGGGAATGCAGCGGACGATGCCATTTCCCAGCGATATTTTGTGCGAGCGAGGAGTGTCGAGTTGGTGCTGGAAGTTGTGGCGCTGCTGCCGATGGAAGTCATAGTCTACGCGTCAGGGGCGTACAACGCGCTGCATCTGGTGCGCATTACCAAGATCTGTCGACTCTACAGACTGCGGCGCTGCCTCGAGCGATTCGCCAGCATTTACTCGGACCGGACATGGGTGCAGCATCTCTCCTCCACGGGGATCGACAGTCTCGTGCAGAATATCGGCCTGTGCGCAGGTCTGTGCCATTACGCGGCCTGCGGGTATATGCTCATCGCTCACGCACAGTGTGGCGTTTCTCTTGAGGCCTGTGACGAGAATGTGGAGACAAGCTGGGTCGTCCGTGACCGTCTATTCGGCGCTACTGTCGCCCGCAAATATGCACGCACGCTTTACTGGGCGTCAAGGACCATGGTTCTACTAGGCTACGATGATGTGACGCCTGTGTCGGACGCCGAGACAGTCTACGCACTGGCAGTGACACTTGTGGGCGCGCTATTCGGGTCCTCCTTGCTCGCCACTTTCCTCTTCATCTTTCGGTTTCGAAATGCTCGGTATGCGGCCTTCTCGACGCACGTGGACAATGCGCGCGAGTATATGCGCTCGCAAACCATCCCTCGTGCTGTGCGACGACAAGTTATCGCGTACTTTAGTTACTCATGGAACACGCACCACAGTCTCGACAGCGAGGAGGCACTGCATCTCATGCCCAAGCATCTTCAATCCAAGGTCATCTCCACTCTGAAGGCGAGTCGGATCAAGCAAGTTTGCTTTCTCGCGAAAGAAAGTGTCGAGTTTATAAACCTTCTTGCGGCCACTCTCGTTCGGCAAGTATATTCACCAGCTGACCAGATTATCGAGCCCAAGTTTAACGCTCAGATGTTTTTCGTTATCCGAGGCAGTGTGGCGCTTTCGGCTTTCGACGGCTCGAATTCAAAAGAGTGTCAAACGGGAGACTTCTTCGCAGATACGTGCCTTCTCTTTCCGGAGACATTTGAAGAGAAGGCTGTCGCCAAAACGTTTTGCGAACTATATGTACTGGCCAAAAGCAAGTTCGACGAGGCTATGGCCGATTTTTACAGAGACGACGAGGCGGACGTGCGAACTCGAATGGCGGAGATGCTTGAAAAACACACAACACAGCTTCGAAAAACGAAGAAGCTCCTAGGAATGCGAAACAGAGCTGGCAGTAGCAGAAACCCGCACGACAGGGATTCGCACAACCTTGTGGGAAATGACACGCGTACGCATGATACTAGACGGAACGTCAGCTGGAGATTGCCGGGATCTGTTTTTCGTGTTCATTGGGATGCGATATGCTTGCTAGCTATCATTTTCATCGCCTTCGAGGTCCCTTACTTCTCCGTTTTTATCTCAATGACAGAAGAGCAGCACATGTTTGTGGAACAGCCTGAATTTGGCGTACGATACTCGCTCGCGCTGCTGATTGAACTTATTTTCGGGGTGGATCTCGCTTTGCGCTCACGCTACCTAGCACACTTGGACCCTGTCGTAATGCTCACAGTTGAGGATCCCGATCTCATCTTCGCGGCATACAAAGCTCATGGATTCTACCTTGATTTGGTGGCGTGGTTACCGGTCGGAATGATTTTAGAGTCATTGGCAACAGCTTCAGGCCAGCGATACTCGTGGATTTTTCGCTTGCTTCGCCTCCTGCGACTGCGTGAGGTCCCGAAATTGATCTGGAATATTTGCGACTACCATAGCGTGAGCTCTAAAGCCCACCTTGTTATCTCCTTGTTGTTAGGGGTCACATTCGTGCTTCACGTTGTTGGATGTGTGTGGTTTGAAATGGCCTGGATCTCTGAAGTTGCAATTGCTGGTCACACCGATACAAGTGAATTGAGAGAATTGTCGCGCCCCGAGTGTCTTCACCAAGCAACGCAATTCCACAACTGCTCGTGGGTAATTTTTGATTGTTACGCGCATATCGGCGAGACATTTCCTTCAGAAAACCCAGATTCCATGTACCAGGCTTCGTTCGCGTACCTGCGCTCTTTGTATTGGGCGGTTGTGACACTGACTGCAGTGGGGTATGGCGATATCGTGGCCTATTCGACAGCAGAGAGTTACTTCGCCGCATTCTGGATTTTTGTCGGCGGAATCATTAATTTTGGAGTTGTGGGGGCCATGTCAAGTACAATCTCAAATGCAATGGCACCGCACCACCATCATATGGAAAAGCTCAACACACTGAACAGCCTCCTAGAGCGCATGGATATATCCGAGAAGCTCAGCGCCGAGATTCGGCGCTTTTATCACCATGCTTTTACCGGGCGCAAACAGGCGTACGAGTCTCAATTGTTGTCCCATTTGCCAGATAAGCTATGCTATGAGATCTCGTCGTTGCTGCACTCTGAAGCTGTGAAAAGCGTGCCGCTTTTTGACTCAGCTAGCATCGAGTTTCTCAAAGAAGTGACCGGGAAATTCCGACACTGTATCTACCAGAACGGTGACTCTATCTTCCTCGAAGGAGACATGTGTCGTGAGTTCGTGGTGCTACTGCATGGTAGCAAAGTCAATGTGTTTTTCCGCTCCCGTAAAGTACCAATTCGCGCCCTTCACGAAGGCGACTGCTATGGTGTCATGGCGTTTTTGTTGAGACGTGCCCATCCCGCTACCCTCACAGCAGCCTCGCTAGTTCATGCTTCAGTCATGACTCGTGAACAATTTGACGTTATTCAGCGTAAATTTGACGAAGACCTGAATGATATGAAGGAAGAAGCACAAACGCTCTGGGTCGAGCAGCAAAAGAATATGCGGCGTATTGTGCACAATCTCGAGAAGCTCAAGCTCCAACCACACATGATGTCGACATCTACTCTTTTTTACCAGGGCGATACAATGATGGCAACTACGCCTGCTCGTGGCAATGAAAGCAAAGTGATACGTGACGCCAACGCGACGCGAGACACGCTTACAAGTCTCTGGAATACCATCATCATGTACTGGAACGTGTACAACACTATCTTTGTCATTTTCCGCATCTGCTTCCACTCACACTTGCACTTTTCCAGTTCCACGAATGTTGCAGTTTGGGTCGCTGACCTGAGTTGCGACGTATGTTTCGTATTTGACATTTACCTTCGGCTTTATTTCTTCAGGTGTCCTGATGTCGGCGTGGAGAATCTGATCGATCGAAAAGAGGTGGACAAGCAGTATCTCCGCAGTTCGACGCTCAAGTGGGATGCTATTGCGTCATTACCGATCTACGCGCCGTTTGGAAGCGGAACATTGACTGCGAGTCTGTGTAGATTGCCACGCCTCGTTCGCTGTGTCGATTTGTGGACGTATCTGGACGATATCATTGTTCTGATTCAGCAGCACTTCGCGTCTCACAATGTGTCAGCTTATCTGAGCCCAGCAAAACTGATGATTATCTTGGTGCTCGTGGCGCACTACGTCGGCTGTATCTTCTTTTGGCTTTCGGAGCATGAGTGCGAGCACGTTGAACGGTGTTGGATAGCACATGACCACATGCTACATCAGTATCACCATTCTGTCCCGATACTCTATGCGAAGTCTTTTTACTGGGCTATCACGACGCTGCTACTCGTGGGATCTCGTGAAAGTGTCCCCCGTGATACGGCTGGCACGCTGTGGACTGGATTTACGTGTTTGTGCTGCACTTTCATTATCGGCCACATTGTAGGCGAGATTTCGGAGCTCATCCTTGAGCTTGGGAAAGAAACCAAGCAGTACAAGAGTCGGATCGCGAGCTTTGGTGGATTTGCGGAGGAGCACGAGCTAGCGGGTGGACTGCGCAAACGCGTCGAGTTCTTCTTTCGTGAGCAGTTCGAACACACAAAAGGCAGCGATTTGCACAGCGCTGTCCACGATTTGTCAGCCAATCTGCGGCTCATGCTCATGCTCGAAATCTATGGTCATGCCATCTCGTTATTACCGATCAGTCGCTTCCTCACGTCGTCGCAGATCAATAACCTAGCATTGCGACTCAAACCTGAGCTATTCATCCCAGGAGATAATATTCTCGCCGAGAGCACATTTGGAAGCCGTCTGTGTACGCTTCGCAGGGGGATAGCAGCCGCTTTCTGGACCAGCTCGGTGACAAGCGTGGCTGTTCTTATGGAGGGTGCACTGTTCGGCGAAGTTGCTTTCTTCTTGCCAGGGCAGCGAAGGCTCGCAACAGTACGGGCAACTACAGCTTGTGAAGTTCTATTTGTCACAAAGCACGATTGGCAAGAGCTATGGACGCCCAACGGGGACCTGTCCGATATCCAGGTACAGAAGCACGCGCAGCATGCTATCCTCCACTGGGTTCATTGTCGTTTGCTTCGTTACCAGCGTTTTAGCTTGCGTGCCGCCGCGAAAGCTAAGCGCCTGCTAGCCGCGCGTCACACATTGCACACCACAGCTGCCGCAGCTACAGGGACCGCAAAGGCAAAGACAAGACTATCTGCCGTTTTGTTGAGCCATAGAGAGAACAGCGATTCCGGTATCACGGCCTTGTCGCACCTCACTCCACGAAGACATGCGTCGTCGTCGTCAAGTGTGGAACCGAAACGGCCCTCGGTGGCATCTGAGATCCAGATTTTGGAGAGAAAAACCAAATATCTACAGGCAAAGACTGACAAGTGTGCCAAGAAGTTCCATCCCGCAATTGAAGCACTGCACACTCACCGCCGAGCATCTTCGGTGATCTCCAGCCGAAGCCTTCGCTATAGTATGTCGCACAGCAGGAGTAAAGGTAACTCCAGCGGGGTGTCTGGGGTTTATCGTAGCATGATTGGCGATGCTGTCACACCCGTTGCTCATAGCAACAGCGTTACTACGTTGGATATTCGCTTACTTCAATTCATGATCAACACCAGTCCGATGAACAGATATGTACGCGATAGTCTTTCTGACGAGCATATCCGAGGTATCGAGAGTGAGTGCTGGACGCGTTTCAAACTTCTCGCGGTAGCCCAATTCGGAGTGAGCAGGCTGTTGGATGAGCTCGCCCCAACGGAAACGCTCTTCAACGGAGGATCCTCAGGCTCCGCTGAACAACGAACCCCGGTCAAAATCCAGCCAGCAAAAAACAAATTTCATCGAGCACGTTCGTTCCGATATGACGAACACGCGCACCACAAGCACGATATGCAGCAGCTTGTTATGGCAGCCTCAAATAGGAGGAGAAGTGGACCAAATGCAGCGAAGAAGTGGAAGGCGATAGCTGTAGCAGCAGCCCCAAAACTTGGTTCCCTCTTCTCCAAGGAGAGTAGCGGTGGGCTGCGTAGTCGCCGGTTCTCCACTGCCGCGCCAAATGTCCAAGCTCGGCCAACCCGACGACCCGACTCACCAAAGTCCGAACAGTCTACTAGGCTCACGCGAATGATGCGATGCCACTCCTTGCCGTCCTTTGGGCGAGAATTTTTTGATGAAATGCATCGACAGGAAGACGGTCACTTGGCAGCGAACACTTTACAGACAGGTATCGATTTTGAAGCTTTACAAAGGTGCCAACGTCCGCAGTATTCAACGCACCTACGGTTGTTCCATCGGTACCGCGCGTGGAAGGATCGCACTCAGGCTGCAGTTCTACCAGAGCAGCAAAATCGTCGCAATCTGAACGATGCTCCTTCAACGCGTGAGGCTGTGATCGGATCCCGGCTACACCTCCCTAGTCAACAAGCCACCCGGGTAGCCACGACGGAGCTCAGGGCTAAAGCGTTTATCAGGTTGGTCCAGCAAATGGGAAAAGCGTGGAATCTTGGTATGCTTTTGGTTGCAATCTACCACTTGGTGGCCACGCCTTTCAAGGTGTGCTTCTCACGTGACCTTACCGAGCTATCGGATGGTGTGCTGCGTGGCTGGTCAGGATTTGAGGTTTTCTTGGACGTGTTGTGCATATTCGACGTGGGGTACAAAGCCTGGCACGACTCCATGACACAACGGGGCACCACGCTTGCAAGCTCACGGCAGCCAGGGCTTCGACGAGTACTCGCATCAAACCCTGCGCTACGCGCTGACATCTTTGCAGTGCTGCCACTGGAATTACTACTATTCGCCAGTGATATACGAGTGCCGCTAGCCTACGAGCCGTCTCTCGGTGAGGCGGCTCGTGTTTCGTGGTGGACATCGCGATGGATGCTACGTATGAACCGCACACTGCTTGCGAGTCGTATCGAACCTCTATCGGAGCAGCTCTTTCAGTTTCTCATCTATGATCGCAAGGTACCAGTCAACGAGGCGATCCTGTACTTCATGAGGGGACTGTCATCCTACCTCACGATGGGGCACCTCTTGGCGTGCATCTGGTTTCTCACAAGTACCCTGGGACTGTATCACTATGGGTCGTCGTGGCTCGCGACGTCGGGCATGCTAACTTTTATTGCCGATCGGACACCAGAAGCGGAAGAATCCGAGCGAATGCTCAGTGAGGGCGTCGAGGCTTTTTCGTTAGAGAGCGTGTCGCTCTCTCGCAAGTACCTACGGTCACTGCTCTTCTCCATGGAGTGCATCTCGACTCTTTTCTACGGTGACATCGTCTCCATGAACCCGTTGGAATTGGTGGCAGAAATCGCGATCACACTATGGAGCATTTACATTTACGGTGCGCTTGTTGGTGCGCAGGGTGAGTTGTTGGACGCACGGGCTAGACGCGAGGCAGCTTTTGAGCAAACGTTAGGAGAGCTCCAGCACTACTTGGTCCAGAATGAGGTACCCAAGGGGATCAAGCGACAAATTAAAGCGTATTACGCGCACTTATGGGCACGCCGCAAGGGAGAAGCAGAGTATGCTGCTGTGGCTGAAATTTCGCGATCTCTGTATGAGGATGTCGTTTTGGCTACATTGCGTAGCTTCGCAGTGCAGGTTACGGCGTTTGGAGCGCTGGACGATCAGTTCTTGCGTGCGTTACTCGTGTGCTTGCAGTACGTCGTATGCTCTGAGAGCGAGGAAGTTTTTGTCATCGGTGACATGGACCGCAGCATGTACTTCATCGCCCAGGGACGTGTCGTTGTCAAGATGGGCTCCAGTGAGTCGACTCGAGAACGCGGCGAGTTTTTCGGCGAACTGGCTCTGCTTTATGGCATTTCACGATTAGAGACGTGCGTGGCTGTCACGGTGACGGAGATGTATCGTTTAGATCACGAGCCATACGAGCGTCTACTGCTCGAATTCCCTGAGTACCGTGCACGTAACAAATTGTCCTGGACGACTGTTTCTACCGGATCCGTTCGAGACCGTTCAATCGTCGAGGAGGCTTTGCGGTGCTTCCGGCAGTTTGGACAGCCCGCAAGCAAAGCTGCCACTGGGTTGCTGGGGTCATCGAACGGGATACCGACGTTCCTGAACATAGAGGCCGTAGCAGCCAACGCCGAGCGTATCGACGCGCAGCTACCACACTCGTTCATTTACCGCTCCGCCATGGAGCTGCTATCCAGACTGAACAAGGTTGACCCGTTGGAAGCGAAGGACTTGTATCTGAAAAGCCGTGACGGAGCTCGTAGACAGCTCAAAGCAGCCCTGGGCATCGCCACTGCGCGCAAAGAATCTGTGGACGACGTCGTACACAGTTTTCACAGTTCACCGCCATCTCCACGGGACAAGAGTTCCCACGAACACCATAGTGAAAGTTTAGAGCACATGGAAGCGGTTGTAGCGGAATTGTCGAGGCCCACAGACCACCAAAGAGCTGGGACAATGCAAGCATTGGAGAAAGTTTCGAGTACGCAGCTACGTCGATTGAGCTCAAAGAAAATGGTAACTTAAGCTTGAATTCCTAGCTCAGGTCTTAAAAGTACACACCTCGTACTACTCGCAATAGATTAACTTACTTATGATTGACTCGGAAAGCTCGACCCTTTTCAAGGACCCGAAGCAGCTTCACGTCTGGTGTTGGGTTGCTGCTATCCGAGTGCTCCGATTTGGAAGCCGTGTCGTCGTCATCAGGCGACACAGAGCGCATCAAATGTTGGCGAGCACCTTGGTGGCATTTGAGAATCAGGTCTTTCGCCTCGAGAGGGTGCAGCGTCTGCATGTTCGCCAGCATCTTCATGGTGGACTTGAGCACAAACGAGAACTCTAGTCGGGAGTCGATGTTTTGCGCAGTGGTGGCGCTCATCACGTTGGCAATACTCGGTCTGGATGCCAGCGTTCTGTGTTCCTGTTGTTGTGGAGTCGGCGACTCGACTCGGTTGGTGTCAGCGAAAGTAGTCCACGCCCGTTTGTTGTGAACACGATACTCGGGGAATTCAAGCAGCAGATGTTCGTACGGCTCGTAATCTAGCCGATACAACTCCGTCACAGAGAGCGCAACGCAGGTTTCGAGGCGCGAAATGCCGTAAAGCAGAGTGAGCTCCCCAAAGTACTCGCCTCGCTCTCGGACAAGCTCAGATGTGTCGGCCTTGACCGAAACGCGACCTTGCGCGATGAAGTACATGCTCCTATCAACGTCGCCTTTCATGACGACTTCCTCGCCCACGTCACACACAACGTACTGCAGACAGACCAGCAACGCGCGCAAGAAATGCTCTTCCAGTCCTCGGAAAGCCTTGCCTTGTGCGGCGAAATGGCGGAGAGAAGTGGAGACTACATCTTCGTACAACACACGCGACACGCTTTTCACCGCCGAGAAATCACTCTCGCCACGACCTCGTCGCCACAGACGCGCGTAGTACGCTTTGATCTGCCGTTTGAGCGCTTTCGGAACCCCGTTTTGCACCACGTAGTGGTGCAGCTCTCCTAGACGCTGCTCAAACATGGCCTGCCGTCTCGCTCGCGCCTCGAGCAGTTCCGCTTGTGCACCAACCAGCGCACCATAGATGTAAATGCTCCAGAACGTGATGGCGATTTCTGCCACCAATTCCAACGGGTTCATCGACAGGATATCGCCGTAGAACAGCGTGGAAATGCACTCGACGGAGAACAGCAGCGACCGAAGGTACTTCCGAGTGAGAGACACGCTCTCCAAGTAAAACGTGCTTGTGGTCTGGCTTAGCATCCGACCAGTGTGCTCGATAACTGTTGCTCCATCCGAAATATAGGTTAGCATTCCCGAAGTTGCAAGCCACGAAGTCCCGTATTGGTGGAATCCAGTCTCACTGGTGAAGAACCAAATGCAGGCCAGGAGGTGACCAGTGGCCAGGTAGGACGACAAACCCCTCATGAAGTACAGCAGCTCCTCGGTCAGGGGCATCTTGAGGTCATGCACGATGTACTGGAAAAGCTGTTCCGAAAGTGGCTCGATTCGGCGAATGAGTAAAATGCGATTCATACGTAAAAGCCATCGGGATGTCCACCACGAGGCGTCTATCGGGGACATTGTCGATTGCGAGATCGGCACATGCACGTTCGTGACGAGAAGGAGGAGCTCCAGAGGCAGCATCGCGAAAATGTAAGCGCGCAGTTCCGGATTGACTGAAAATACATGTCGAAACCCATTTTTTGACGGATTTGCGGCCGAAAAAATATTCTGCCGCATCATAGCAGCATGCCGCACTTGATAGACCACGTCAACCAGGCAAAATACGTCCAAGACCATCTCAAGTGCTGACCAACTACGTAGTGCTCCAACGGGCAGCTCAATGAGCGCAGTTGCGAAGCTGATCTTAAACGGAGTGACAATCAGGTGATACACTGCCACCATGAGCATAATAAGGTCCCACACCTTGCTTAGTTCCTTGACTCGCTGGATGAACACCTTGGACTGGAGGTCAGTGGTGGCAGAAAAGAGTGTTCGCTGGCTTGGAAGACGCAATCTCGACCCCATTGCTGCGACTCGAGGACGGCCAAGAGTACGAAAACTTGGGATCTGTAAATCTCCGGTAAGAGAGAAAGCGTGTCCCCTAGGTTTTCTAGGCTCGGCAGGACGGTCAGGTACGACCGAAGCCTGGAAACTGTTTCTCCACTGCCGATAGCGGTGGTACCAGTGTAACTGCGTAGCATACTGCGGTCGTTGACAACGCTGCAGAGTGTCAAAGTCAATCCCCTTTGCTGCGTTGCTTGGTGCCTGCTTGCGTTTTTTATCAACGAAAAAGTCGCTTTGTATCACTGGCAACGAATGACACCGCGTCATCCGCACGAGCGAGGCGGCCAGTTCCGTTGACGGTGCGCCTGCGCATGGCTGAGGTCGCTCGTTAGGCATCGCTACAGATAATCGTCGCCTTTGTTGCACCGTCGGAAAAATTAAAGGGAGTCGTGTGTTTGGCCTGGTTTTTGGAGCACTCACGGCCACGTCGAGGGCCTCCACACTCCGCTTGCGATGGAAACTAGTACTCAACCAGGTCTGTCGCTTGATTTTCCGCCCCGACTGGGTCTTGGTCCGTGAGCGGATAGTCAAACTCGTCTCTGGGGGGAGTAAAAGGTTGAGTAGCTTCGTGACCACGTGCTGCGCTTCCGCCAAAAGCTCAAAGTGTGCCCAGCACTCTCCCTCCATCGCACGAAGACCTGTCGACCCCAAGCTACTACACACATGCTCGTTCAGTGGGTTGAGCTCCACGATGAATTGGAGCAAGCGAATGTCCTCCACTTTGTCGCTAGTCGAATTTTTAATCCCGACCGAAGTATCGGCGTTGCCACTTTGCCACTGCGTGCCATTTGAGGTGGCACGGTCTTTGCTCTGTGTCGTTCTCCTCAGCGAAGTCTGCAGAGAGGTGCGCACGGAGGCCAGTATCGAGGTCCGTTGAGCTTGAATTGTAGCGATGGCAGGGCTGAATTTCTCTGCACACGCGTCACTTTCTGCCAAGAGATACTCGGCCTTTTTCTCAAGAAGCTGCACCTCCGGGGGCACGAATAGCCGACAGACTTCGGCTTGTGAGAGTCTGCGTGGCGAGGCAGTAGTTCGTATCGGACTAGCTGACGATTGAGCTTTTGTCGTCTCGTAAGAGGACGAAAGCATGCGTTTTGCCCGACTCGCAGTCCGAAGACTGGCGTATTGATATCGTTGCAACCGACTGCTGACCCACCCGAGAATGGCGTGAAGAGCGTGTTTCTGAACGTGGTTGTCTGAAGCATTGCCATTGCTCGCCCACAGTTGTTGCCAATCATGCTTGGAAACGTACAGCACCTCGCAGAAGGTAGTGGCACGCACAGTCGCAAGCCGCCGCTGGTTTGGGAGGAAGAAGGCAATCTCACCGAAGAACGCGCCTTCCATGAGGATTGCCACAGCAGCGACGGCCTTCGTCCAGTATGCAGCTGCCATTCCTTTGCGAAGCGTACACAACCGACTTCCGTAAGTCCCTTCAATCAGAATGTCATCTCCTGGGATAAACAGCTCGGGCTTCAGCCGTAGCGCCAGATTGTTCACCTGTGACACGGTCAGGAAGCGGCAGATCGGTAGGTTCGCAATCGAATTGCCGTATATCTCGAGCATCAGTTTGAGACGGAGGTTGGCTGATAAATCATGAACCGTAGCAAACAAATCGCTCCCCTTCATGTGTTCAAACTGCACGCGAAAGAAATACGTAACCCGTTCACGTAATGGCAGAGGCAGGTCATGAGTTTTCGCAAAACTCTCGAAGTTCGCGATCCGACTCTTGTACTGCTTGGTTTCTTTCCCAAGCTCAAGGATGAGCTCCGAAATCTCGCCTACAATGTGGCCGATAATGAAAGTGCAGCACAAACACGTAAATCCAGTCCACAGCGTGCCAGCCGTATCACGGGGGACACTTTCACGAGATCCCACGAGTAGCAGCGTCGTGATAGCCCAGTAAAAAGACTTCGCATAGAGTATCGGGACAGAATGGTGATACTGATGTAGCATGTGGTCATGTGCTATCCAACACCGTTCAACGTGCTCGCACTCATGCTCCGAAAGCCAAAAGAAGATACAGCCGACGTAGTGCGCCACGAGCACCAAGATAATCATCAGTTTTGCTGGGCTCAGATAAGCTGACACATTGTGAGACGCGAAGTGCTGCTGAATCAGAACAATGATATCGTCCAGATACGTCCACAAATCGACACAGTGAACGAGGCGTGGCAATCTACACAGACTCGCAGTCAATGATCCACCAGTAAAAGGTGTATAAATCGGCAAGGACGCGACCAGGTCCCACTTGAAAGCCGAACTTCGCAAGTATTGTTTGTCCTTCTCCTTTCGGTTCCACAGGTTTTCAACGCCGACTTCAGGACACCCGAAGTAGTAAAGACGCAGATAAATGTCAGCCGCGAAGAACGCGTCACAGCTCAGATCCACGACCCAAATGGCAGTATTGATGTCACTGGAGAGATGGAGATATGAGTGGAAACACACACGGAAAATAACGAAAAATGCGTTGTAAACGTTCCAACACGCGATGAGTGCGTTCCAGGCGGTCGTGAATACGTTTCTCATTGAATAGATGCCACCAAGAATCTGGCGGTTCCCTTTGTGGGCGAGAGCGCTTTCACGTTGATAGAAGAGGGTCGAAGTGTGCATCGAATGAGGCTGCAGTTTAAGCTTCTCAAAATTGGCAACGATGCGTCCAAGCAGATTCTGTTCTTCGACCCAAAACGTTTCTGCCTCCGTTTTCATATCGTTAACGTCTGAAGCAAATTTGCGCTGGATCACATCAAATTGGTCGCGTGTCATGACCGACGCGTGGACGTGCGAAGCAGCAGTGAGCGTCGCAGGGTACGATCGTCTCAACAAAAACTCGTTCACACCGTAGCAGTCTCCGTTGCACAGTGCACGTATCGGTACTTTGCGCAGTCGAAAAAATACGTTGATCTTACTGCCGTGCAAAAACACAAAGAAATCCCGGCATACGTCCCCTTCCAGACAAATTGTCTCGCCGTTTTGGAAGCTCCGGTGACGGAATTTGCCGGTCACTTCCTTGAGGAACTCGATACTCGCCGAGTCGAAAAGCGGAATACTTTTGACAGCTTCGGAGTGCAGCAGAGATGAAATCTTGTAGCACAGTTGGTCGGGCAAATGCGACAACAATTGAGACTCGTATGCTTGCTTCCGACCAGTGAATTGGAGGTGGTAGAAACGACGGATTTCGGCACTCAGCTTCTCCGAAATCTCCATGCGCTCTAAGGTCGTGTTAAGCGTGTTGATCTTCTCGATGTAGTGGTGGTGCGGTGCCATTGCATTTGAGATTGTACTTGACATGGCCCCCACAACTCCAAAATTAATGATTCCGCCGACAAAAATCCAGAATGCGGCGAAGTAACTCTCTGCTGTCGAATAGGCCACGATATCGCCATACCCCACTGCAGTCAGTGTCACAACCGCCCAATACAAAGAACGCAGGTACGCGAACGAAGCCTGGTACATGGAATCTGGGTTTTCTGAAGGAAATGTCTCGCCGATATGCGCGTAACAATCAAAAATTACCCACGAGCAGTTGTGGAATTGCGTTGCTTGGTGAAGACACTCGGGGCGGGTCAAAGCTGCCATGGCGGCGGTGTCCCCAAGAAGAGAATCGCTATCTCGTCCGATCAAAGTCATTTGGAACCATGCGCAGCCAACCACGTGCAACGTGAGAGTGACACCCAGCACCAAAAACACGACGGTGTGCACTTTGGAACTCATACCATATAAATCGGCAAGACTTCGGAGAAGATTGGGGGTCAAACGCACGCGCAGCATACGGAGAAGGCGGAAAACCGCGGAGTATCCCTGGATCGAGCTGGCGGGTATTGCGTCTAGCACAAGACCCACAGGCAGCCACGCCAATAAATCCGTATAGAACCCGTTGGCTTTGTAGTTTTCGAAGATGAGGTGTGGTTGCACGACATTCAGCATCACGTTCGGATCCAAGTACGTGAAGTAGCGCGAACGGAGGACGAGGTCGATCCCAAACAACACTTCGACTAGCAGCGTCAACACGTAGCGCAGGTCAAGTTCGGGTTGGACTGTAAATATTTGAGTTCCGTCGCCCATCGAGATGAAAACTGCGAAATAGGGGGCTTCAAAAACCACGTAAATGATCGCTGCTAGACGCGCTGTATCCCACAGCCCACTGAAGTACGAGCGAGGGAGACGCCAATTCATGCCACGTCGGCTTTCAAGCACGCTCTTGTCTTCAGTCAACAGGTTGTGGGAGCTCCCACTCATGGAGTTTTTTCTACTAGCGCTTTCATGACCACCTTGCAGACCCAACAACTTCTGCATCTTATGAAGCTGCATCGAGTATTTATCCAGCGTATCTGTCATTCGCAAGCGCACGTCCGTCTCGCTTCCTCGATAAGAGTCCGTGAGAGCCTCGTCGAATTTGCTCTTGGCAAGCACGTAAAGTTCACAAAAAGTCTTGGCGACCGCCTTGAGTTCGTACTGCTCAGGGTAAAGCAGACAGCTATCTGCAAAAAAGTCCCCGGCCAAACACTCTTTCGCGTTCGATCCGTTGAACGCTGACAGCACCACTTTGCCTCGTATGACGAAGAACGTCTCCGCGTTGATCTTCGGTTCGATGATTCGGTCCCCGGGGGAATATACTCGTCGGACGAGAGCAAGCGCAAGCATGTTGGTGAACTCAACGCTCTCTTTCGTGAGGAAACATACCTGTTTGATACGACTGGCCTTGAGGGTTGACACGACTTTGGATTGGAGGTGCTTCGGCATTAAACGAAGAGCTTCCTCGCTGTCGAGACCACGGTGCGTGCTCCACGAGTAGCTGAAGTACGCAGTCACTTGGTGTCTTAATGCTCGTGGAATGTTTCGAGAGCGCATATACTCTCGGGCGTTGTCCACGTGTGTCGCATAAGCTGCGTACCGAGCGTTGCGAAAGCGAAACAAGAAGAGGAAATTGGCTAGCAGCGATGACCCAAACAACGCGCCCATGAGCACCACAACCACCACGTAGAGCGTCTCGGCATTCGACACAGGGGTCACGTCGTCGTACCCCAGCAGCACGAGAGTTCGTGACGCCCAATACAGTGTACGTCCGTACTTCCGTGCTACGGAGGCTCCAAAAAGACGGTCACGGACGACCCAGCTACTTTCCACGTCTTCAGGACACGCTTCAAGGCTGACGCCGCATTGAGCGTGTGCAATAAGCATGTATCCGCACGCCGCCCAGTGGATCAGTCCTGCACAGAGCCCAATCGTCTGTACGAGGGTGTCGACTCCAGTGGAACTCAAATGCTGAGCCCAGTCCCGATCCGAGTAAATGGTAGCGAGGCGCACGAAGCAGCGTCGCAGTCTGTACAGCCGACACAACTTGGTAACTCGCACCAAGTGCAGCGCATTGAATGCCCCCAGCGCGACTGGGATCACCTCGACCGGTACGACGGCGACGAGTTCCAGCACAAATTCCAGATTGCGGTCGAAAATGTGTTTCCTCAAGGACACGACCGTCTCGGACGCACGCGTCATGGCCGACGCGGACAAAATGGTCTCGACCGTCCATTTGACTTTGCCTCGAGGTTGCACGACGAACGAAGGTTGTGTGCTGATCAGCGCCTCCGGTCTCGTGCTGAGTCTAGAACTTGTCCGACCCGGTTCCGACTTGGACGACGGCCTCAACAGCACGAATGTCCGCTTCCAGCGACGAAAAAACAGCACAAAGTGCACGAGTCCGATGAGGTCGGCGATGCCGTCGGCGATGACGAACACGCTGAGCTCCTCTGTCCATGGTTGGTGGTGTCTTGAGTCGTACGGGTTGTAGTAAAATGCCACGCGAAATGGCACAGTCACGAACAGATACAGAGCGACGGAGAGATTCATGGCCACGACGAGGGTCTGTCGTGCGGTCCAGGACAACTGATGGTAGCCGTCCTGCACCCGTTGCAGTAGTTCACCCACTCGTTTCCATATAGGTCGAGGTGTGGGGATGGCGGTCAGGGACGGACCGCTCTTGCTGTGCACCAACACCTCCCACGGCCCGTCTCGCTCGTGTGGCAGGACTTTGTTGCGCACCATGAGCCATGAACGGCAGAATGTCCGTCGGTTAGATGCAGGACGTCCGACTTGGTCGCAAGTCGAAAATAGGAGAAACTACTGCGACGATCATGTTTAAACTTGTTGTGAACGACTCACAATGCAATACGATAACAGTGACTCTGTTGGACAGCATTGGAACGCATTGGACAGCACTCGTCTACTGGAACTTATTGGGGAGGACTATTGTTGCCAAGTCAATAATAAGGGAAAAAATGAAAAAACTATCGTAGTTTTCTTGGTTGTGGTTCCTAGAAATGAAGGAAAAAAGAAGAAAAAAAAAAAAAACAATTGTTGTAGTCTATTCTTCGTCGTCCTGTGTCATTAATTCCCTGTTTAGTCTCTTCTGAGACCCAGCCCTCCACTTTAGAATCAAGCTTTTCGCTTCTTCGGGATGCATCGTTTGCAGTTGGGCCAACATCTCCATTGTTGACTTGTACACATACGTGTGTGGCAACTCGTTCTCGATGGTCTGGGTTGTGACAATGTCCACGTTCTGGACTTTTGCTCGGCTCGCAAGAATGGGAGCCATCCCCAGGACGGTAGACGCCGAGTCCCTCCGTTTGTCTGCGTAGTTGTCGGCTCGAAGCGCCGAACGGTTTGGTGCTGTCGGGGTAGTCCAAGCTTGTTTGTTACGTCGTCGATACCCCGGGAAGTCCTGCAGTAGCCTTCGTACGGTTCGTGATCCAGTCGATACAGCTCGGCCACACTCAAAGCGATGCACGTCTCGAGCCGTGAAATGCCGTACAGCAGCGCGAACTCCCCGAAAAATCCCCCTCGCTCACGCATTAACTCGCCGGACTCCATCCTGACCAAGATACGTCCTTGTGCGATGAAGTACATGCTGCGGTCCATATCGCCTTTCGTCACCACCTCTTCACCCTCGGAACACACGACGTACTCTAAGCACACAAGCAGTCCACGCAAGAAGTTTTCGTCCAGTGCTCGGAACACGCCAACTTGAGAGACGAAATCCTCTTGGGTAGCCAGCACGACATCTTTGTAGTGCGCGGGAGACGTTGGCAACCGAAGCAAACCCAGGTTTCGCCTGGTGTCGTCTCCACATCCGAGCGTAGTAGGCCTTGACCTGGTGCTTCAGTCCTTTTGGCACGTCGTTCTGATCGAGAAAGTGCTGCAATTCCGCGAGGTTCTGCTCAAAGACAGCCTCTTGTCTCGCTTGAGAATCGATCCATTCCCCCTGGGCCCCGACGAGTGCTCCGTAAATGTAGATGACCCAGAAGGTGATTCCAATCTCTGCTATGAGCTCCAGCGGGTTCATGGAGACAATATCCCCGTAGAAGAGCGTCGAGATGCATTCCATCGAGAAAAGCAGAGACCGCAGATACTCGCGCGCGAGCGACACACTTTCTGGCGTAGTGCTAGACGCCATTTCTTGCAGAGAACGATGCGCTTCACCTAAATCGGATGTGGTTGTTTGGCTCGAGCTGAACGTCAGCATTCCTGGTGTCGACAGCCACGATACGCCGTAGTGCCAGAGTCCAATTTCACTTGTCAGGAACCAGATGCAAGCTAGGAGGTGACCCATCGCAAGGTACGAGGCGAGTGCGCGAAGGAAATACAGTAGTGCTTCACTCACAGACCACTTGAGATCTTGGATTGCGAACTGGAATAGTTGCTCTGACAGAGGCGGCAGTCGTCGAATGAGCAGCATGCGATTTGTCCGTAGCACCCAGCGAGTTGTCCACCAAGAAGCATTCGACGCTCCGACAGACAGTTGAAAGTGAACTATTGGTAATCGAACATCCACAAGGAGAAGTAGCAATTCCAACGGCAGCATCGCCGCGATATCAGCACGCAGTTCCGAGCTGAAGATAAACGAATACCGGATACCGGTCGACGCGATCGCAAGGCCTTTGCAACTGGGGGAGGCGTGATAGATTCTGTAACAAACATCGCAGGGAGAGTGCGTCCAAGAAAATCTCGAGACCTGACCAAGTGTCCAACACGCCTTCCGTGATCTTGGTTACTTCGTGGGAGAAATACACCTTAAACGGTGTGATGACCAGGTGGTACACCGCAATCAAGAGCATGATGAGGTCCCAGACTTTCTCCATTTGCTTAACGCGCTTGATAAACAGCTTTGACTGGAAATCGCTAATGGCAGCGCGGAGAACTTGCTGGTTCGGTATCTGAAGTTGATCTGTGTCCACCACCTCTGAGCGAGTTTTTGAGGGGTGGTGTTGGTCAGCAAGCTTCATGTCTTCACTTAGAGGGGAAACTTGATTTTTGGGACCATCACGAGTTGTACGGGATAGGACAAATGGAGTTGCTACATCCTGCCAACTTGTCTTCCATCGGTGATAACGATGATACCAATGCAGTTGTGTCGCGTATTGAGGGCGCTGACAGCGCTGCAAGATTTCAAAGTCTGTGACTGATTCCCCTTTTCGATAATCGTTAGCCAGCAAGTAGTAGTTCTTGTAGTGGCTCATGTCCGAAAAGAACTCGTCGCCAAAGAACGGAAGCGAGCGACATCGAACTAGAGTGGACTGTCGTGCTATTTGAGTCGACTCTGGTGATAATGCCAAGTTCTACTGCTCTTGCACTTGGGGTACATGTAGAACAACTGGGAAACTTCTTCGACGTGCCGGGGCAAGTTTCGCACTGGATCGCGGTACTGCTGCTACGTCCGTTGCAGTGAATGCAGCCTCGGCTGCGATGATTTTGCGTCTACTTATCGACGAAACCATTTGCATAACAGCTGCGCTCCACTTCCGCTTGGCGCGTTCATCAACTCGAAATGGACGCAACTGCTTTGGTGGCTTAGTTTTCACCGGAATCTTGATTTGAGGGGATGGAGTCGAGTCCATAGCAACATCCGACGGGATCATATCACTGAGCAGTCTGCCGACGACATGCTGCAGAGCGGCAAGAAGCTTCAACCGTGCCCAACTCTCCGTCTCCAAGTCACGAATAAAGTCAGCCCCCAGGCTATCGCTGAGGTACTTGTTGATAGGGTTGACATCCATGATGAATTGGCGCTGGCGCAGATCACTTGCTTTGCTGCTTCCATTGCGTTGTCGTGATGCTCTCCATGTTGCATCACTATCTGAGAGTGGCTGAGCGCACGCACTGCTTTTGGAGAGAATATACTCCGCCTTTTTCTCCAGAAGCTGGATAGCTGGAGACACGAACATCCGACAAATATCCACCTTGGACATCTTGCGTGGTGGCGTCGGAGTCCAAACCCGACGATCAGACGTGTCATCACTTGAGATCCAAAGCTCTTGCCAGTCCAGCTTGGCAATGTGCAACACTTCACACGAGGTGGTCGCACGCACGGTTGCCAGCCGACGCTGGTTCGGGAGGAAGAAGGCGATCTCACCGAAAAAGGCTCCTTCCAGGAGTACAGCTACACTTGCGACGGACTTTGTCCAGTATGCAGTCGCCATTCCTTTTCGCAGTGTACAAAGGCGACTGCCAAATGTGCCCTCCACAAGAATGTTATCCCCTGGAATGAAGAGCTCGGGCTGCAGTCGTAGTGCCAGATTGTTAATTTGCGTCGCGGTGAGAAAGCGGCTGATGGGTAGCCGCTCGATCGACCTACCATAGATCTCGAGCATGAACTTGAGCCGAAGGTTAGCTGACATATCGTGCATCGTACTGCTCACGTTAGTTCCCTTCGTCTGTTCGAACTCTACGGGGAAGTAGAATGTGACACGCTCCCGTAAAGCTGCCGATAACTCGTGTACCTTAGCAAAACTCTCGAAATTCGCGATACGACTCTTGTACTGCTTGGTTTCCTTCCCTAGTTCTAGAATCAGCTCCGAAATCTCGCCCACGATGTGGCCGATAACAAATGTACAGCACAAACACGTGAAACCTGTCCAGAGCGTTCCTGCCATTCCTCGTGGGACAATTTCACGTGAGCCTACGAGGAGCAGCGTCGTGATAGCCCAGTAGAATGTCTTCGCGTAGAGAATCGGCACTGAGTCGGGGTATTCGTGTAAAATGGGATCATGGGCCATCCAACATCGTTCTAGTTGCTCACATTCACGCTCCGAGATCAAGAAGAAAATGCAGCCCACATAGTGTGCCACAAGAACGAGAACTACCAACAACTTGATGGGGCTGAGGTAGGCTGAAACGTGGTGGGACGCGAAGTGTTGCTGGATCTGGACAATTAGATCGTCAAGGTACGTCCATAAATCGACGCCGCGAACAAGTCTTGGAAGTCGACACAAACTCGTTATGATCGACCCACTTGCGAACGGGGTATATGGATACACTGGCAAGGATGCGAGAAGATCCCACTTGAATGTCGAACTCCGTAAATACTGTTTGTCTACTTCTTTTCGTTCAACCAGGTTTTCAATGCCGTCTTCAGGGCAGCCGAAATAGTAGAGCCGCAAGTAGATGTCGAGTGCGTAGCATACATCACATGTGAGGTCTGCGATCCACACAGCAACGCTAATGCTACTGGAAAAATGAAGGTGCGAGTGAAAGCAGATACGGAAGACGACAAAAGTGACGTTGTACAGATTCCAGCACGTGATCAAGGCATTCCATCCGGTCGTAAACTTGTCGGATATGGTATACAAATTTTGCCCGTCTTCTTCCTCTCCATTTGTGATAGATGCACTGTCATGTTGGTAGAACAGACTGGGAGTCTGGAGCAGATGAGGTTGTAACTTAATTCTCGCAAGGTTGACCATAACACGCTTCATGATAGCTTTGTCCTCGACCGAGAGATTTTGTGCTTCTTCCTTGATGTCTCGAAGATTGTCTGCAAATTTGCGCTGTATAACATCGAATTGTTCACGTGTCACCACTGATGCACGAACGAGGGAGGCAGCCACGAGAGTGGTGGGATGGGCACGCTTAAGCAGAAATTCGTTTACACCGTACGAATCGCTAGCTTGAAGTGCACGAATCGGCACTTTTCGTGATCGAAAGAAAACGTTGATCTTACTGCCCTATAAAAACACAAAGAATTCACGACAGATGTCGCCTTCCAGGCAAATTGTTTCGCCATTCTGGTAACTTCGATGACGAAACTTGCCTGTGACTTCTCTCAGAAACTCGATGCTAGCCGAATCAAAAAGGGCGACACTTTTCACTGCTGTTGAGTGGAGTAGCGACGAGATTTGGTAACAGAGTTGGTCCGGTAAGTTAGAAAGCAGCTGCGACTCGTAGGCTTGTTTGTGCCCCACGAACTGTTGATAGTAAAACCTGCGAATCTCCGTACTCAGCCGCTTTGAGATGTTCAAGCGCTCCATGATGCTGTTCACTACGTTGAGTTTCTCCATGTGGTGATGGTGAGTCGCTGTCAAGTTTGAAATGGTACTTGACATGGCCCAATCACAGCAAAGTTGATGATGCCGCCCATAAAGACCCACAGCGCGGTAAAATAACTCTCGGCGGTAGAATACGCCACGATGTCTCCGTAACCCACAGCAGAGTTACCATCGCCCAGTACACTGAACGCAGATAGGCGAAATTGGCTTGGTACATGGAATTTGGATCTTCACGAGGGAAATTCATTCCGAGGTGGGCGTAGCAGTCGACCTTCACCCACGAGCAGTTTTGGAATAGCGTGGCTTGCCGAAGGCACTCGGACCGAGTCAATTCGGCTATGAAGATAGAGCCATCACCATGATCCGATTGTGTGTCTGGCGGGAATAGGGCCATTTCAAACCATGCGCAACCGATAACATGAAGCATCAGGGTCACTCCTAACACCAGTGAAACGACAATCTGCAGTTTCGAGCTGGCACCGTATAAATCTGCAAGGTCCTGGAGTAATCCAGGTACCAATCGAACCCGAAGAAGACGAAGTAAGCGAAAAAATGACGAATAAACTTGGAATGAATCGATTGATAGCGAATCGAGAACAACACCAATAGGTAGCCAAGCCAGCAAGTCAAGGAAGAACCCGTTAGTCTTGTAAGCAGCAAAGATGAGATCAGGTCGGACAACACCTAGCATAACGTTGTGGTCGAAGAATGCGAAATATCTTGAGCGCAAGATGAGATCGATCCCGAAGAATGCCTCAGCCATCACCGTCACCACAAAGTGTAGGTCTACCATGGAATCCACGGTGAACATGTGTCGTCCTTCCGTCATTGAGATGAATACGGCAAAGTAAGGGACTTCGAAGGCAACATAAACGATGGTTACAAGGCGAGCGGTATCCCACAGCGCACGAAATGTTGAACCGGGGAGGCGCCAATTTATGGCGTAGACCAACTGACGAGCGTTGGGACCACCAGAGTTGAGTGTGCGAGTATTTCGTCCGACTGAGCCCCTTCCTAACGACGTTCTTCCAACCGAGCTCTTACTCCTGCCAATCGAATGCCTTCCAACGGAAACTCTCCCAGTCGAAATTCTCCCACTCAAGTTCTCGAAACCTTCGTGCAGCCCTAATATCTTTTTCGTTTTGCGAAGCTGCATGGAGTACTTTTCGAGCCTCTCGGCCATTTTCAAGCGTACAGTGTTTTCAGCTTCGCGATAGAACTCAGAGAGGACTTCATCAAATCTCGCCTTAGAAGCTCAAAGTTTCGTTCGGACATGTACTTCTGGGACCTCGAGCGATTAGCATCATCTCCTGGCATCGACGACAACTGCCTGATGGATGAAATGGTCCAATTTACCCTCCCAAGCTGGAAGTTGGCAGATGAACGTCTCCGACCCATACCCTTGGCTGTGGTAGCTCGATCAGTATCACTTGTTCTGCCTTTCCCGGATCGTAAGCTGGACATTGTCGATAGCTCGTAGTAAGCAGCTTTCCAAACCTGGTAGAATCCCACAAACTCAATCAAGCCGATGATATCAGCGACACAGTCGAGCACAACGAACATGCTAAGCTCACTCGTCCAGTGATGTGTTGCTTCGGTTGAGTGAGGATCATAGTAGAACGCCACTCGGAAAGGCACCGTGGCGAAAATGTAGAGCACCACGCACATCACACTAATAGTCTTCCTCGTAAGCCATGACAATTTTTTGTATGAATGAACAATTGGCCCGACCACGCAGTAGTAGAGTTGCTGACAGTCCACGAGACACCGCTTACCAGCACTTTGCTGTGGTTTGTGAAGAATGACATCCGGAGATGGACTGCCGGCACTCACACCAATTCCAAAGGGAGATTCCTTATCTAGCAAGACGCTTTTCGGGCTTTTGCTGCCATTCGTTGGGTGGATCTTGCTTCCGATCATCATGAAGAAAGCTCCAGAGCCATGAACGCTTCTTCCTGTCACGGTACTGTGGCCTTCAACACGATTGATCTACGCCAACTGCGTAATCGAAACCAGTCTCTGCGGCTGCATGCAGTGTTCGTCTTGCTGACAATAATAAGTGGCTGCTTGAGGGGTTTCATGGATTGAACCGCGCCAAAATTGAGACTTTCCCGAACTCGTTGCGTCACCTTGTTCGTTGTACCAAATTAACTTTGTCAGTGCAAAGAATGACTTTACATGAGATGCTTCGTCGAATGCTATCCATTTGGTCTACCATTTGGCGACTTGTGACCATGAATATCGTGGCACCAAACTTGGAAGTTCTCGTAGCCTGAACAGCAGACCTGTTACAGCAAATTCGCATAACGTGTCGGGGGATACGCGAGACTCCGCCACAGCTGGGCTCAAGCGCTGGAATAGGCTTGCGGATCGAATTGGCAAACTGATGGTATGTCTGTGTCCGTGTGTGGAGGATACCGCTTCGACTCGCGATCGCAATCGTCGGCTGTGAGAGCGCTTAATAAGACTTATCTTTCGTCGTGGTTGCTCAACTTGTGTCGCCGAGCCAGTGTGCTGACCTTCGAAACAATCGTGACATTTCGTAGCTTGAAACTTGTCGTAAGCTTAGTCGAAGTTGTAGATGGTTCAAGACGCGATATTGTCTGCATTGAAAGAGCAGCAGAGCTGAATGCCTGGTGGGGACGCGTTGGTGGCAGTTTGTCGATGATTCGGGCGATGGTGTTGTTACTGGTAGATCTAGGGCGTGGGTTTTTGTAGCCTTTTCCATCCGAAGCACGCAGGTCGCGAAAGAGGTGGACACCGTAGCGCTGCTGTGTCTTCTTGTCGTCAAGGTTTATTTCTGCAGCGATAGCACCGTCTCACATATCGGTAACTAGACGCACCACATGTAGTTGGCCCAGCAGAGAACGAAATGTCGGTCAACTGGGAATCGTGGCCATCCGCTGAAATAGGGCAGTATCCTACATTAGCCTCAGCAGGCAGTCTCATCTGTGCCGTGCGTTTCGTAACCTCTCCACGAATATTGACCAGTCAAAATATGACAGCAGAATGATAACCCGAAGTTAGTTGCACTGAATCGAGTTTTGCGCTGATACCTTGACACCCCAACGTGGTCGCTACGCCATCCCGCCACCTACATCCGCATGCACAGAGTCCGCAAGTAAAACAAAAACAGAAATCACACACCTCCGCTAAAGAAAAAAAGTTATCTCTACTTGAGAGACTCCGATATATTATGACGCCCAGGGTTGGGCTGCCGGGGCCAATCCTGCTCGTAGTTGACCTCTACTCGGATTTGACGCCCTTCTGGCACACATAAATGTAGTGCACGGCGTTAGCGTCCGCTTCCGAGACCTGCACGGCACTCACCGTAGGCTTGGGCACCGTGTGCACTGTCACCTTCCACTGCAGTTCCTTGTTCTCCAAGTAGCTCAGGCGGTTGTCGGGCACGCCGTACGACACGATGAAGTAGACGCCGTTGGGCTTGAGCACCCGGTGGATCTCCTGGCACATTTTTGACACGTTGGCCGTCGAGCCCTCGCCGCAGAGGATCGAGTCCATCGTGCCTTTGTCCACCACGGCGTCGTACGTCTCGTCGGCGAAGTCCATCGAGCACATGTTCATCTTCTGCCACTGCAACTGCTCCACGCGGTCCTCGTACTTGGCCGCCATCTGCTTCACCACGATCTCCGACACGTCCACGTTCATGAGTTTCTGGTAGCCGTCGTTCACCATCTCCTCCGACAGCCGCGAGTTGCCGGCGCCCGCCATGAGGATGCTGTCCGTCTTCTTGACATACTGGTTCAGCAGCTCCTTGAGTCCGCCGTAGCGCTGGTACCAGTCGAACTGCTCCGAGTCCCTAAAAGTGTCAAAGTGTCGAAAATACACGAAGTGTCAAAAATGGGTTATAGAGAGGTTGCCTTTGGTGATATCTTGTCCAATATGGCAGAAATGGGGGCGGGAGTTGGACAAGAGGATGCACGAGACGGAGAAGAAGAACACGTACTTGGTGTAGCGCTCGTCCCAGTAAGTGGCCTTGCCGTACTGCGCCATAATTGAGAAGGGGGAGTTGCCTCTAAGTCGTCGTCTCTGTGCGCGGAAAAGGATAATACGGCAGTGGTCGAAAGTGAAACCAACAGCACTAACCGTACTTATTCGGGAAGATATGTTTCTATTCGACCATTAGGATTTTGTACAAATATCAAGTTGGATGAATCAATTTTCTTTATTTTCTTGTAATTTCTTGCTGGTCCGATAGTCGAGCAAGAGTGATGGTTGTCCACTTCAACTTGAAGGAAGGAGTTACGCAGCGATTTCATTCTCGTGTGCCAGTTGAACTTCAGCAGCACCCTTCTGGGTACAGCTCGCGACTGGAGCATTGCTGGTGCGGGTGCTGTCCCATGTATGGATGAGTATGTCGGTTCGGATAGCCTCGAGTGCCTTCTGGAATTTGGTCTTATTGAGCTAAACTCGCTTCTGTTGACCAGAAGGCTGTGGACATGTGTTGCTAGGCGTTAACCGTTAAGACTGACGCTTGCGAACTGGCCTCATCACTGTGCGTATCGAGACTATCCCTGTCGGAACCTTGGTTCATGTCCTCTTGTCCTGTCCTCTTGTCCTGTCTTCTCCAGTTGTTAGTTAAATGTGCTGGACACTAACTAACTGTTACCTCAAAACTATACATGTTAGCTAACATTTATACTGGGAGGACAGCTTTAGCTGGCTGAACAGCCTAACCAATTTTATTACAGTGACAATTGGCAAATGTTGCCTGAGTCCATATGTCACCGATTGATGCTACGTTTACAAANGTCAACTGTGGCTATTGTTGTGGAGCTTCAGCGTTGTAGACGATTACATACACACGTAGTTATGGTCCGTGCTGTATGAACTTCGAGCTCTAGAAAGTCGCAAAATAATGACTGGATAGTATTAATATACCGCACACATATTTAGCAATGGGATTTGTTTTTCGGTTGCGAAAACGCGCTGGCCGACTCTTCTTGACATCGTTACTTGAACAACAACGAATTAATCCAGCCGTCACT
>LGSN01000245.1:0-43227 GCA_001314375.1 Phytophthora podocarpi | reverse complement strand
TCCTTCGGGATCGCTCTGCAAGTACTCCACCAGCACGGTCTCCTACGCGTAAGCGGGTGGGTGTGCAAACCCCACAAGCTGGCAAAATGGTATTCGCGGCAAGTGAGTAACCCAGCGTGTCCAGTGTGAGCACTCGCACAAGCGGTATTGCGAGTCTTTTGTATGTAGAAGAATATCGACGTAAATCGTGTCGTCCCCGAGTCGGGATCAATAGAAAGCTAGATGTGTTTCAACTCCATTTTACTGTTCGTTGCCCATATCGTCGTCATGATCATGTGCTCTCATTATTAATTAATAGGTGTCAGCTGGTCGATCAACAATCGGATCGAGATAGCGGCTGGCGAGATTGCACAAATCGATCGCTCACCCCTTTGGCATACGCGTGACTGCAGAGGTCATCTATATTACTGCAGTAGGATACATCTTTGTGTCTCTGTGTCGCGGAGCGGGGGCCACCAGCCGACTATGCATAGTATGCTACATATTCACACCCAAATTCCTTGCTTTATCCGAACGTACGCATCGAGCCGACTCTAGATATTCGGTGAGCTGGAAGCAGTCTGTCACTGCAGAGGGAGCGAACAGCAGGGGGGGCCAACAGAGGGAACCGAACGAGCGCAGCGGATGCTTGCCAAAGTTTCAGCCGCCCGACCGTATCCCTATTGCACATTCGTAGTAAAATGGTTTTCCGAAACACTGGGGTGAATGAATATAGGGCTAGTGCTCGCTCACTCAAATGAGTTGAGGTGGGACGGCACCTCTTACACCGCAAACTAGTCCGTGTGACCAGCCACTCGGCACGCAAGGTGGCGTGTGCTTTCGCGTCTGCGTTGGTTGCCTTTCGTGCTCGCCCACAAATCGGCCAAGAACGTCGTGATTCCTTCGCGAAGACCCCATCTTGTTACTGCCAGGTCACGACAGAGACCTTTTCGGATTGCACGTCGTCATGGGTGGTACTTTTTAGTCGCTCGACCATCTCAGTTTTGGTATTTAGTTTTTTTAGTTTTCAGTTTCCAAATTATTAGTTTTTTTTGTCATGGAATCGAGCAAGCAAAACTAAACTAAACTAAACCTGTGATAGGCGTGGGCGATCACGCTCAGCCAGTAGACACTGCTAGTCGATCATAGAGTCCTATCACAGAGCCATCAACGTCAGAATTCCTTTTCCGCATACACTCTTCGGAGCAATGCAGCGACCAGCCCTCACTGTTCGCAATCCCGTTGCGCTCGCAATCATCTAACCATCCATCCACCCACACAGCAGTGTGCACATGAACCAGCTGCTGTTGCGCTATCGCTCGTTGGTGCGCGGAAACGACATTGACGATCGATTGAGCGAAGGTTCCGCTGTCCGTTCTTTTTGCTGCTTGACCGCATCGCCCATGCGAACTTGTGGAATTGCTGTAGTCGCCACCCGGTGCACATCTCGGCGGCACGGCTCACCAGACGTTATCATGAAACGGCGCAACGGGCATTGCACAGGCAACTCGTACATGTGGTAGCAGTAGGTACATGTAACTTGCAGCGAAACTCAACGAGTACGAGCTCAACGTCTTTCTTACTCAATTTGACGGCGACAAGCTCAACCATTCTCGCCGTTGCCAGTCCCGTAACGGGAGGACTGGGTCGCCTCCTCGTATGGACGGACCGCACAGCTGGACATCAGGCAGGCAAGTCCATGTGGCGGGCGGTCGAAAGCTGTGGTCATCTTTCTGCCCGTCTATATATCTACATGTAGTGATCCTTCAAGCTCTCTCGGCTGCTGGCGCGGCTGCTGCATCTGGCAACCAGGAGCAGGCGTTCACGGCAACGGATCGCAACGACAGGATTTGTCTCGCTCATATTGACGATTACCCCGCGCTTGGTGACTGACAGACCGGCAGACTGCTGGTTGCCGGTTATGGTTTCTGGCTGCTGGTTGCACCTCGGCGCCACCTCTTCACCACCCCGGTATCACCGTCCCGAAAGTCGGACACCGCGCAGTCCTCACCGGACGTCATTATTCAATTCGCGCTCTTCACGGCAAGCGATCAACCAACCAACCCACCACCAACCGGGGAATCCGAGAACCACACCTACTACTACTACTACTACCAACCATGGTCAACGCTTTCTCCGTCTTCACTGTCGCGCTCGCCGCCGTCGCTGCCGTCGTCTCGGGCGCCTCCATGCGCTCGGAGGCGGCCGCCATGCCCGACGGATCGTGGCCCGCCAGCAAGGGCACGGTCTACCTGAAGGAGCCGTACACGGTCAAGAAGGGCACGACGTTCGACGGCGGCATGAAGACGTACGCGCGCTCGAACGTCAAGTGCGGCGGCCAGAAGGAGAGCGGGTGGCAGACGGCCGTGTTCATGGTGGAGCCCGGCGCCACGCTCAAGAACGTGATCATCGGCAAGGACCAAATGGAGGGCGTGCACTGCGAGCAGAGCGGCTGCACGATCCAGAACGTGTGGTGGGAGGACGTGTGCGAGGACGCGCTGAGCATCAAGGGCGGCTCGGCCAGCAGCGTGACCAAGGTGATCGGCGGCGGCGCGCGCTCGGCCGACGACAAGGTCATCCAGCACAACGGCCTGGGCTCCGTCTCCATCGAGGGCTTCTACGCGCAGGACTTCGGCAAGCTCTACCGCTCGTGCGGCACGTGCGGCGGCAAGTCGCGCAAGGTGAGCCTCAAGAACGTGTACGCCGTGAACGGCAAGGTGAGCCTCGTGACGGTGAACAAGAACTGGGGCGACCAGGCCACGCTCGAGAACATCAAGATCAAGGGCAAGAAGGTGGACGTGTGCGCGTGGTCACAGGGCTCCACGTCTGGCGAGCCGAAGAAGCTGGGTGCTGGTCCTTCGGGATCGCTCTGCAAGTACTCCACCAGCACGGTCTCCTACGCGTAAGCGGGTTAACTGCGTGAACGTGCCAGTATCAACACTCCCACTTGTGGGTATGTGAGTGTTTATAGACGGAAAACATCGTGCTGTTTTGAGTTTACAATATACAAGTAAATGTTTGATTTTGACGTCTCAGATCCACGTTTTGTGTGCTGATTGTTCACTTCAACGATCACTTCAACTTGCAAATCTGATTCTCACGTGCCCCAGATCTGAGGACATAAAGTATGAAATACCAAATCAAAATCCCAGCAAAAGCAAAAAGTTCACCTATTCCCATGGCCGGCGGCTTCGCGGGCGATGCTGTAGCCTTCCTAGACGGCGACACACGCGCGGTGCCTCGCCATGGCCTAGAGCTTCTCTCCACTCTACCTCCTGCGTCTCTGGAGTCTCTGGCCTGCGCTGCTGCCTCCGAGTTGACTACCAATCTCACACTCTCCTCCCACATCCAAAACGCCGCCGAACAGCAGACTCCAAGCCACAACGAAGCCTTCGCAGCCATGTGTGTCATCGTGGCGACATGTGCTAGAGACGGAGGGGTGCGCACGCCGGCAGAGCAGCGGTACGAGCTGAAATAATGACGACCATACAGTAGATACTCTTTAATATGATATTGAATGTGGCGCTTTCTACCAAACTAGACAGAAGCTCTACGCGCTTGGAGTGGAGGATGAAGACCTGCAGATGAAGCTCATTCCAGTATTGGCTGCGGTGGTGCCGAATGTGGAGCGCGTGCTGGAAAATACCAGTGAGTGATGGCACGGCTCTCATACTTTATAGGTGTTTTAACCGATTTTGGTGTTGCTGTGTACTTCTTTGCAATTGCGCAGACTTTGACTTCGCCCACGTAGTGGACGTGTCCTGGAGACTGGACTACGTGCTGCGCTCGAGTAGTGCTGGGAGTGTCCATGAGCTCCTGTACTTCGTGCAGCTGAAACTGCAGTCGCCTCGTGCTGGTGTCTCGGGACTCCAGACGGTGGCGTTTTCGTGCTCTGTGGAGGAGCTGCGGTCGCTCGTGTATCGTCTGCAGGAGGCTGCGAATGAGGTGGAGAAGCTTGCGGTGGGGACGTCTTCGCAGCTCCGGACAACTGCGTGAGGTAAGGAAGGAGCAGCGGGTGGCAGGTGCGAGTGGAAGCTAATATATTGCTGTACCGGTGTCAAGTAAGCCTAAGGAGAACTATCGGGCTGGCTAAGCTGCTTGAACAATTGTATCGTCACGGGTATTCTCACTGTGAGGTGTGGCGCTGGGAACTGTTCGCTCAGTAGCGGTCGTAGTTGTTCTGGCTGACGACGACGTGGCCTTTTTCGAGCAGCTGGATGTCCTTCTCGAGCTGCGTGAGCTCTTTCTCGAACGTCTCTTTTCGCCGAACCTTTCCGAGCGTGTCGAAGACGTTTAGTTGGCGCTCACTTGGCATTGCCAACGATAGAGGCCAAGTTGAAGCGCAAGCTTCCACTCAACACTCACTGTGTATAATACCGGTATTTACGATACACGTACCGGCTTTTTCAAGCAACATTTACTTTCAACCCTGTCCCATCCAACCTTAAGTCCAAAGTTGAATGTTGCACCAACTCAATAGGCAAGTACCGGTAATTGCAGTCGGGAAAAAAGCCGCTACTTCGACCATGTTCCTGTGTGCTCGCGACGCGTCCGCGCGGCCACCACAAGCCCCGGACGACGCTCACGACGCCCCTCACACGACAGACGCCGCTTCCTCCCTCTCTTCGCGTCCAGTTCCCCTCGTTCCAGGCGTTCTGATGCTCTACACGCCGCCCTTCCGCCGCCCCCAAGACGCCTCGGATTCCGCCGCGTATCTGCAGCTTCTAGACGCGTTGACGCGACTGGTGGCGCAGCTACTGGACGTACACACTTTGTCCCCGTCGCTGCGGTTCTCAGTGGGCGAGTCGGTGGCAGTAGACGCCGCCGAGTGGTGGAAGGAGGTCCAGAGGCGGAGCATCGCGCTTGTGCAGCAGCAGGAGGCCGCCGCAGCTGCCCAAGAGGCCCATACAGAGGCAGAGGAGATACCAGGCCGCAGTCTGTGGCCGCGGGCGGCTCGTCCGCCGGAGCAGCAGTCGAGAGCTTCCGACAGCTCTCTCTACACCTTTGAGGATGTTCCGGAGGACCTTCCGAAGGACAAAGCTGCAGATTTCTTCGTGCAGGCTCTTTTTCTGATTCTAAGGACTTTGGAGAGGGTGAACAGGAGACAACAGATACAGACACAGGGGGAGGGAGTAGAGGGAGAGACGGTGGAGGACGTTCTGGCCAGTGTGGACGAGGGGGTCGCTTTTGCTGCGGCCGAGCTGCTGCAGCGCTGGGCTTCTGTGAGCCAGAAAATGGCCGTGACCTCGGCGGACAAGTTGTCCAAGTTGATGGGTGTGGCGGTGGTGAATGCCATGCTGCAGCCAAGCAGTGTCGGCACGCGGCATACGTTCCATGACCATTTGTTGCTGCCGTCGCTGCCGATACGTGCTTTTCTAGGGTCAAAAATGTGGAAATGCTCGGTGTGCAAGCGTGTTACGAATACTATGGCGAGGGACGAGGATCGAACTGCGTGCGTGTATCGCTGCGCAGCATGCAACTTCAACCTGTGCCGCGAATGCTTTACAAGGATCCCGAATGTGACGGGATCTCCTCGTCCTAGCAGTTCACTACCTGAGATGACCACGCTGGCAACAGATCGTTTTTTCGCTTTGATCGTGCCTCGGTTAAAGCACAAGACTAGTGCTGTTGTGGTGCAACAGATCGCTCAGGAATTGCGTCGACGAGTGCTGGAGCTGTATCTGCACAACTTCCAAGGAGCTGCAGAGTTCGCGCAACTATTTCAGAAATTACTTGCGTCCGATAAAAGTGCTGCTATCGCACTAGTGCTGTCTCCGCCAGTGTCAATGCCCTCGTCGAACAGACCAGTAGTTGCGTGGTTGCCGCTGTTCATGCGAACTTGGACGATGTCGCTGAGCACGCTGTTAGGTCCATTTCTTCGCGCTTCTACTATGCTCGACAGGACACATGAACTAGACGCGGCTGTGCGGGCTGCGAACCATGGATCTACGGTTGTTGTTTGCTTACGTGCACAGTGGACAAATGGCTATGCCGAGCTACGCGAAACGTTGCAGACTCTCATGCGGACACTGCTAGCGGACGAGCAGCACCCGCTTGTGGTGGACGCGACGCTGTGTTGGCTTGCGCTCACGTTAATGACAGCGGATCCGCGAAGGCGTTTGAACTACGATGCTCATGAGCGACTAGACGGGTTCCTGGTCAATGTAACCACCATGCTGCTCGCTCACACGCTTCCTGTGCTGGACAAGGCCCAGCATGATCCAAGCTATATCGATGCCAGCTATCACCAGAGCATAGAGCCCGTACGCGTGTACGCTAGCAAGGACTTTCCTGAGGTCCCGCTTCACTACTCGCGCTGTACCCAAGATGCACGTGCCAACGAAAACGCTGCTGGTGTTGAAATTTCTGAAATTAAAGCTCGTGACGAGACTTGTATTGCTGAGTACAATGCGCATACCGGTAGAACACAGAAGGAGCAGGATGATCAAGATGTGGAAGAGGTGCCTTCTACCTACTATCCACGCCTATCCTGTCACGAAGGCGTGGTGTGCGACCAGTGCGAGTTTTCGCACCTCCACGGTGTGCGGTACAAGTGCGCTTTCTGTGGGGATATGGATCTGTGCAGTGACTGCTTCGAAATCTTCCGTTCGCACCAGGCTGCCACTGACTCATCATCAGAGTCGGAGTCTGACACAATTTTGCACAATCCGGATCACGTTTTCCTTCGCATTGAATCGCCGATCCCTGTGTTTGCAGTAAAGCATTTTCAGCCACTCCCTGCGGAGTGGCTGACAAGTAGCAAACAGAGAAGCGACTCTAGTAGTGTGATTGAATGCGTGGGCGAAGGGCTTGATGTGTCAAGTATGCAGTGTGCTGACTGCGGGGACGAGTTAGGTGCCAGTGGCCAACCAGACGATGTGTTCTACAAGTGCGCCAATTGCTTCTCAACTCGAGTCGTGTGTGCCGCATGCTTGGCACGTGAGGAGAAGTTTAGCAATAGCAATCCGAACGAATTGCACGCACCTGGACACGTGTACTTCGTGGTTACTGACCCATGGCGGCGTCGTTTGCCAATTCCTCGGGATAATGTACTTCGAAAACTGCACTTTCGACGACTATTGCATCCACCGGCACTGATTCCACGTCTTCGCTTTCCCCGAGACACCGAGTTATTCTATGTGACCCTCAAGTACCTCCACTTCGGGCCTCTAGCCACTTTGTCGCGGTGGCTGAGTATGGTGAAGGAGATCCGGGAGCTACAAGCATTTTGTACCTGTGACGAGGAGCGGTTCGAGCTAGAAAGTCAGCGTCAGAGGAGAGGTAGACGGCGACAAAATGGCTCCCAGCGTCAATCACTGAAACAATCAGTGCAGTACACGGCCAGTAAAGCTCGATTGGAGGATATCCGCGTCAAGTGTGTGAAGATGGAGTTGCACTTGCTGGCAAGCGCAAATGTGGCGGAGTGGTTGGTATTCTACGCACGAACTTGTCGCTGGCTTCTCCACATAGCTCCCACAACTCCTCTGGATTCTGAGCCTGGGGAAGCGTCTCAAGATCCTTTTTCGGAGCCTCTTTCACAGTTCTCTTCCGTGTTTAGCGGATTTCCTGAACACTTTTTTTTCGACCTGTGTAATGTTGTGTACCTGTTGGGACTCGAGAAGTTGGAGTATCGTGATCTGGTGTCCAAGTTGAAGAAAACGAAGCAGGATACTGCTGAAGTGGTGGACGAAGTAATAGAAGTTGTGGAGCCGCTTCTGGTAATGCTTACGCAAATAGTGGTGGCGTCGAAGTTCACGAAGAATCCCCACCTTCGTGTTGAGGCGCTACGTTCGCTAACGACTCTGCTGATATTCGTTTCAAAGGGCCAACAAGTCCAACATCATCCAGGACATCGACGGATGGAGTCATTATTTAAGCGTCATCAATTGCTGTCACGCTGGCTAATACCTGGTCTTCTGCAATTTCATTCTGATATGGATCGCTACAATGCCAGCAACAATGGTTTGGCCTTTACTAGCGCCGTGACTAGTGGGGATCACATGCTATGGGGCTTTCTACCGACACGAGTATCCGTGACGATGTTGCTGCGGTATCTCTGGCAGCTGCCGAGTCAACGCCAGAGCCTCCTGCAGGTGTTAAACACTCCGGATGCCATTGAGCTTTCGCGGACATCATTATCTGCGGAACTGAGTAATGGCAGCACTCAGCAGTTGACGGAACTCGTGAGTGGCTTGTGGAGTGATATTGCCAAGCTCTTTGACGAGGCAACTACCAAGATCACGAACCTACGGCAAATACACGAGCTCATTGAGGATTCTCTGGACGGGAGTGTAGTTGTGCTGCCCTTCCGTCGCGATATGCTCGATGGTTACGTAGCTATCAACGCGAAGCAGTTGCGCCTAACGATGCGCCTACTGCTGGAAACATTGGAGCTGACTTCGTGGTTCGCCTCAATCGTTAGCGATGAAAGCAATTTCTGTTCGCGTTCGTTATCGGCCCCTGCTGCAGCGCTTCGGCACGTATTGTTGCAACCACTGGTGGTGGAACAAGCAGCACGCACTCTCAGCTTTCTGGTGGCTTCGCTAGCAAACGCGCATGAAGAAAAAGAGTGGATGTTCTCGTTACCGCTGGTGGATGACGGTAAGCTGCTTCTGGCACATTTAATTGTTCTCGTGGTGCGCTACACAGGGCATAGCACACGGAAGTCTTTGGAATCTTCTGTTTCTTCGAGCATTTGCTCGCCTTCGTCGTTCTGGAAGATTGTGCAGTTTAGTGGCGACATTATGGAAAGACGTGTAGGCGACGTGGACACGCACGTGCGCTGGGGGCTTAACGCGTTATGCACGCGCATCGAATCCGAGAACTATCTCGGATCCACAAGTCTGGACGATGCTGACGACGTGGAACAAGTGCGAGCGGTAGCGGAAGAAGCAGGACGCGAACTGAATGAGGACGAGGCGCTCGCTCTTCTTGAGAAGCAGGCTGTGTCAGCGGTCACTTCTGTCAGTGATACAACCACGACAAGAAAACGGCTGGGTAAACGCTTCATCGCAACGCTGGCTAAGGACGGACGCTTCGACTTTAGACTGTTTGTGGGTGGTTGCCGCTTTTTGCGACCGGAGCGGAAACGAGAGAGCAGCTCTGATGACGATTCGGATGAGGAAGCAGAAGATACGAAGGAGGGATATCTCTACCTTGATGACTCGTGGGTGCAGCAATTTGTTCGCGCGATGCAGAAGGCGGACGAGATGATCCACGTGCAGGAGGCCATGGAGGCATGCTTGGGAGACATCCCCAACCAGTACTTGGACCCTCTGCTCAGCACGCTGATGATGGATCCGGTGCGTTTGCCATCTGGCAACATCGTAGATCGTGCCGTGATTGCTCGGCATCTCTTGGCTTCGTCGCAGCAGGGTGACAGCACCGGTAGGGATCCTTTCACCCGCGAGCCGCTGACGATGGCCATGGTGGAGCCCTGCGTTGCGCTGCGTTCCGAGATCCAGATGTACCTGCGCACGAAGATGCGGCACTTCCGCAAGACAGCGCGAGAAGATGTGCTGGCCACGTGGGGTCTAGGCTGGGACGTGCTATTCGACAGCAGCAGCGAGACGGAGGCCGACTCGGAAGATGGAGCTGATGGTGCCAATCACGCATCGATCGCCTCTGTCTCGCGGTAGCTCTTCAAATGTAGCCACTTGAGCTTCAACAAGCGTGGCAGATATTGAGCACTGGCGCTATGACGACGTCGTGCAATGTCCAGCAAGGCCATCGAGCGTGTGTATAAGAACAAAATACTGCTGCTGACAAGTAACTCACAACTTGCACGGATCTCGCATGTGTAGATGTTATCGATATACAACCATCAAGCATAAGCGTCCGGTGGTTAGTGCTCGCGGGCACTTCCATTTCAATGTACAACAAACAGTTGGCTCTGCCGAAGTATCATTTCAACTACAATGTAGACGAATCCACTGCTTCTGCTACTTGTCGTTCCGCTATTGTCTGTACTTGTACATGTGGATGCTCTACGCTACTCAAACTCCTCAGCACAGAAAACTACCACAGTAAACATGATCAACAGTGTAGCGTTAGTAAAAAAAACTCACAATACTCGCTAGTAATCTGCGCCAGTACCTCATGATTCATTAATTGGAGGCGCTCACTCGTTAGTCGACGCGTCTCGGTCTCTCGGAGGATTCATCTTCTGGATCTTCACCATCGGATCTGATCGCAGTGTGCTACAGATTGAATAAAGCAAAAATGGTGAAGACTGGCACAAAACGTCCCATTTCAATCTTTATGCAGACTCGTTCGTACCTCAGATCGTTCGGCGCCACGAAGATAAACTGCTTCTTGTCGTCCTTCTTAGCAGCTTCCACAAGCAGTTCGACTGTCATGTTGCGGTTCACCGAGTCCATGAACACGTCGAACTCGTCCACAATTCGAAATGGGCACTCCGTGCTTTTGCCCAGAGCGAGCAGCAGCGATACTTGAGTGTACGAACGTTCTCCTCCTGATAGCTCCTTCATGTCAGTCACTTTTGAGTCGCTGGTGGCTCCCTTTGTGTTCGGCAGCACAACAATCTCCAGTCGATTATCGCTATGAAGGAACCGCAGTTTACCCGCGAAATTGTTGAGTAGCATGTACTTGTTGAACTCCACGGACGTGCGGCGAGAAATCGCATCCCGAAATTTGCGCCAAGTTACTAAACGCTCCTGCAGCATGGAACGAATACGCCGCAAATTGCTTTGTAGCTTCTCCAAGCTAGTTTTCTTGCCCTTGTACTTGGTCTGCCTCACCTCCATTTCATTTTTCAGATCGGTCACACTCAAACCTTGTAGACAGTGATGGACACGGGCGAGTTGATTCTCAATGGCCTTGATCCGTTTGTTGCAGTGAGCTGGACAGTGCACTTCTGGTGGTCTTGGACCCAATTGCGTTGCCTTTTTGGATTGTTCTTCGCTATCTTGCTGGAGTGAGCTTAGTTGCTGCTGCAACGTCTTCACTGAAGCACGAGAAGTCTCGATTTCCCGCTGATTCATCACTTCGTCCATCTTTTTCTCACGCAGATGCTTGTAAACTGCATTTGCATCGTTTTGGGGCTCGTTCATTTCGGCAGTGACGTTCTTTTCCACCACGTTGAGCTCTTCCAGTTCACGCAGTGGGGTTTCCAGATTCTCTCTCGATGTCGAGAGACATTTGGTTAACTCTTGCTCGCGTTCTTGAAAGTTTTCCAGCTCTTCCTGAGCTGCCTCCACCTCGCCATCCAGCACAGACGTATCCAAAGTGTGTTCCTGTTCATCGTCGCATAACTCCGCCTCAAGACTGTGCAACTCGACACACTGTCGATTGTACCGATGCGACAAAAGGTTGAGGTGGTCCTTCTCCTGTTTCTCGTACCGACGGAAATCTGCAATCTCTTGTAGCAGTCGAGACTCGTCACGACGTAAAACCTGTAGATCTCTCTGCACAAAGTCAAGCTTGTGTTCCAGCTCCATGATCTCCTCGTCCACATTCTCGTTGATTATGGGGTTGCGACGATATGTTTTGTTCGCAATGTACGCTAGGTTACCATTCCGCACAAGGAACTTGTCGCCATTCGGGAGATATACTTCAGACACGAACTTTGCCATCCTGAAGCTGCCACTGTGACCGCGTAGCACGCTCTTCTCGGCTGTCTGACGGTCATCAAACAGCAGTTTGCTCTCCGAACTGCACCCGTCGATGAGAGCGTTGAACACCTCGTCGTCGCTCACTTGAAAAATGTTGCAAATTGCGTGAGCGGCCAGGTCGCCTCTTGCCAGCTCCAAGTTTTCATATCGTCGTCCCGTGCGCTCCGTAATGACAATCCCTGCTGTGCAGCGAGCCTGGTGCTTCAAGTCGTCCAGCAAGACTTTGTCTTGAATGTTGGCTACCAAGTAGCTGTCCAGCGTGCCTTTCAATGCCACCTCGATCGCCACAGCAAAGTGCAAATATTCTTTGGGGAGCGTCACATATTTTCCTAGCGGTCCGATGGGTGGAGCAGTAAACCGGTGAATGTGAGCGTCGATCAATTGCTGCAAGCTGGAAATGTTCTTGCCGAATGCAACGAGGCTGTCGCGCTTCCGACGTCTTAACGAACCAAGACGCCGTTGTACAGTACCGAGTTCACTTTCAGCTTCGAGAAGTTGGCATAGACACTTAGAATGTTGTTCTTCTAAGTCCTCAGCATGTCTGGGGTGAGTTTGAACTCGCAGCCCTGCATCATGAATGTGCTGCTCTGTCTGCGTAACTTCCTGCTGCTTTTGCTCAAGCCGATCTCGCAAGTCATTACTCCCTGTGAGCGAAGCAAGTTGTCGTGGGCTTCTTTCTTCTTCTCCAGAGTATATTGTAACCTCGCGAGGCGCTGGCTGACCCGCTGCTTCGACTGGGTCAACGTATTCAACTCCGACTTGGTCTTGTGTAGTGGACGCCGAACCTCGTGGATCTTGTTTTTGACCCTCACTTTCGTTTCGTTGATTGCGTTCATGCGAGCACTGATGTCTTCAAGTTTGCTGTTCATCTCCTGCTGCTTCTGCTCCAGATTCTCCACCTCCAACTTAATCCTCACGTACTCTTCGACCACATTTTCCTCGTCACACTTCTTCTTGGTTATTATCCTCTCCACTTTTGCTACCTGCACCTCCTTCTCGCACACGACAGACCATTCTAGCTCAGCTTTTATTACCGAGAGATCGTCCCCCAGCTTACCAATCTACAACACAAAATTAACCAGCAGGGTTAGTCTTTTTTTCACACCACGTCTCCCCAACAACCTCATACTCACCATCTGCGCCTCTTGCCATTGCTTCTTCGCCTTCTTCAATGCGTCCTTCAGGGCCGCGAGTTTGGCCAGTTCGTGCGCCAGCGTTGACCCAGTAATCGCTCGCGTGTCCTCGTCAATTTTCGAGTACGTCGATCTCATCTTGACCAGGTCCGTCGACTGTAGGAAAAACTTGTACTTGTCCTGCGAATTGCCCTTCAAGAACAACTTTGCGTTTTCCTGGTCCAGAATGGCGCACGGGTTCTCCGTCTGGATGTTCAGATGGTCCATCATAGCGTCCACGTCCGTCTTCAACTTGGACACGAACAAACCTTTGTCGTTTTTCAGACGATACTCAGCCGATCCGTCTCGACGAATGAGTCTCTCCACGATAATCTTTCGCCCAAACTCGTCAGGACGGAACGCGTCACTGCCCACAGCAGTGTTCAACAAGGTAACGCGGACTAGCGCATTGCCGTCGAAGCCGTGTCGGATCAAAGTCTTGATGTTCTTGCCTCGATGAGTGCTGCGAGCAGTGGCACCAAAACAAATCTGAATGGCAGCGATGATGGCACTTTTGCCGCTACCGTTATCGCCCGTGATGAAGTTTATATGAGGGCACAGCGTCGCGCGGAGCTTGCGGTGACACATGAAGTTCTCGCAGTATATCTCCTCAATTACTCCCATCTCCGAGTTGAGTTGGGCATCGACTTCCGATAGCTCAGTGGCAGTTTTGCGATCGACCTGCGTCAAATCTTTTTCCATTGCTAAAAGCTGCTGAATGGCATCTTCGGTTGAGCCTTCGACTGCTCCATTGGAAGCAGCAGCAGCCTGCGCTGACAGCCTCGAACTGTGTACAATTCGAGCCATCGAAATCTCAAATGACAAGCATTGTCCTTTGCAGCTAGCAGTGATGCGAGACGGCGCTAACTAACTGTCGGTTGTTCAATGATTTGAACAACCGACATTGAGCTAGCGGAGACCCCTCCCCGTCCCTGAAGGCAACCACCGCATCCTGTTGAAATTCTCATTATCGTCGGATGGAGGGAGGAGGACTGACTGCAACATGGTCGCCTGTATTTTTAGTGTCGCCGCAAAGACTTTCATTCATTGGCATATTTTGCTTTGATGCACTCGTGTTTTCCAGTAGTTCGTGCCACGCTGGACTTGAGTCAACTGCGGGCCTTATGGCAAGCGCTAAACGAAGGTATTACAGAGCATAGTGGAGATTTTCTCGGATCAGTTGCTACAAGTTGTTGAACATTTGCTGTGGCGTGTCTTAGTCGCCGCTGCGCGTTGTGCCAGCAGTTTTACGGCTCCGGATTCCTCGATAATGTACTTGCTGGGGTGGGTCGGCAACGTATTCCTCTTTTATTGTGACGTTCTTGGTGGTCTGACGCAGTGGGGAGTTCAATGACAGGAATTGCTGCGTGCACGGCGGATGTTGATGGAGAGGAGTGCCCCAGACGACGGACCCACAAGTCGCTTGATTCGTGAGGGGTTTGACCTTTTCCTCGCTGACCTTACACGCGAACGAGAAACTCTCAACACGAGCCAACGCAACATGCCGCTAGATGTTTGTGCCTTCTGCGTGCAATTTTTGCCATCTTCGTACAACATCAACGGCGATGCTGAAGAAGATGCACGCGCTGTGCATACAGCGGGTTATGCTGGGCCAGTACGACCACCATCATCTAGTATTTCGCACCTAGCAACGCGTTGTAGAAGCGGAGGTCAGATGCGTTCCAGTCTCGTGATTCAGCACCAACTCCTGACCAAAGTGACGACATCAAGTGCGCTCGGAAAGAGCCCACGGACGGCTGCGAGGCTGCATCGACCACGAAGTGGAGTTCCTGCTGCTAATATCTCGACGTCACCACGACCCGCCCCGACGTATCGTCTTCTGTCAAATGATGCAACTCGAGTACTCCGCATCGAGTCGCCTGCAGCAGTGCTACATTCCATGGCGGTAGGGCAGGACTCCAACCCTCTTACAGCCACAGACGTCATGGGTAGTTTGCAAGCTCAAGAACAGCAGCAAAACTCTGCCATCTTGCGAGCTGAGAGCAGCAAACGAGAAGCGTCTTACCAACAACGCGCCTTGGCAACGAAGAATGCCCAGAAAGTGGCTCGAGAACGTGCAGAGCGAATGACAGGAACTGCAAACCCAGACTCACCACAACACCGGAATATCATCGACGCCCTCATCAAGGGCGCTGGAACCTTGTATACCGGTGTTGCTGTTGCTCAACCAGGAAATAATCCATTAGCAGCCACAAGTAAAGCACGCCTCGTTGCAGACAACTCCAAGATCGTCACGAAGAAGCACGGGCGTCATTTCAAGACGGAGCTCTTCTTCCCAGCCATACCCGTACACACGCGACCAACTAAAAAACACTAGAGTACTGTACAACTTGGGGCTGGAGAGACAGGAAGTTCAGGGACCAGCACAGCTCACCACCTCACTAACAACCTCTACACAAGACAGACAAGCTTTATTGTGTTTTCACTTCGCCTGTGCCTCGCGCAAATTAGACAGATATCCAGCAATCATAGGTCACCTCCCTTCACAAGTAAAAGGACTTATAGACCCAACCAGCCCTGGTCGCTGAAGACAAAGCCGATTGTTGAGCCAGCTGACAAACCGAAGAACAGGCAGAAAACCATCACGGCACCGCCCGACTCGCGGTCTTCCGGCTTCAACATGCGCGGCGCAACACCCATGGTCACGGTCGACAGGACACCGTTCGTGATGCCGATCACCAAATTCAAGGCGATGTTGTAGGCGATGGCACCCATGTCATCGAAGCCAAACGAGTAGTGAGACGTACCCGCGACGCCCATGAGCAGCAGCGGGATGAAGCCCAGTCGGATGATAGATAGACCCAGACACCACTGGCTGGTCAGAAGTTTGTACACTGCAGCGCTCGTCATGACGCGACCGAAGAAGTCACCGTGTTGTAGCTGCCAACAATACCAGGCGAGCAATACCAGTTCTCGGTCACCGAGTGTTTGACGGCAGCGTACGGCGGCTCCAGATTTCGTGCAGCAGCGCAGCCAAAGCCCGGATACACTGAGAGTGAGACGAAGAAGACGAGGAACTGCGCCAACGCGGGCACCCAAATGATGCAGAAGATGCGCCACAGGTTGCTGCATGTCTTGTCGAAGGGCAGCGTGGCCAAGTTTTCATCCTTCATCGACTCCTCATTGCGCTTCACCAAGAACTTGACGCACGGGAGGTTGTTGAGACGGTAGTACACGAACAGCGCCACAACTAGCACGATGATGAGGAGGCCGAAGAAGAGGTAGAAGTTCAGCTTGGTCGAATCTCCAGTCTGTCGGACGCCGCCCACTGCAAGACGCAAGATGGTGAGTAGCGAGACGTTGATGATTCCGGCCGTGCCATTGCCGATCTGGACGGCTTGAGAGAACTTGGGGATCGGGAATAGTGCGTAGTACGTCGCCTCTGTTAACGAATTGCCGAATCCAATGCAGCAGAAGCAGACCAGCACGAGAATGGCGCCGGTCTTTTCGTTGGAGAAGTTGATGGCGCTGAAGACCATGATGTCATCCATGAGCATGAAGATGCCGTAGCCCACGCGGATCCGGAAATCCCGCGTGGTCGATTTGTCCCGAAGAACATCTGAAGACCTTGGCCGATGACCATGGGCCACGCAGTGCACAGCGTCGTAAGGAACGAGAAGTCCAGGCCGGAATCGGCGAATTACACCGTGTAGAAATCCTGCGCGCTCAGACACGAGTAGTAGGCCCACAGCACGGACGCGTTCAGGAACATGAACATGTAGAAAATCTTGCGCTCGTTCTTGACCATATCCTGCCAGATCTCCTGGGGCATGCCGTCGTGTCCGATCTCGAGACCGTCATCGTCTTGAATGTTTGGGATCAGCTTGTCAGTCTTTCCCGGCGAATTCATGGAGCTTGGATTGGGTCTGGAAGCTTGAGTTGAAATTTCTGAAGTCGGAACAAACGTTACACGGAGTTTGACTTGCTTGTTGTATGGTGAATTGAAGAATGAGCGATTGAAAGCCGGGACTGACTGGCGTAGTTGTAGACGAATGCACGACTTTGCCATGGTAGTGGCCCGACGACCAATAGATTCCGAAGTCAGCCCATCTTCTTTCCCCTTACAAACATGATGGAAGTTGAGTCAAGAGATTGTTTATAAGTATATACCGTAATACAGGATTTATATTAATCATACAGTCAAAAAGGTGAAGAACGCTTTATACATAAGTATCATGTGATAATTCATATTCTGGGTTTCGTTATCACAGGCGTGAATGTGTGAAAATTGCGTAGAAGGCGCCATTTGAACTTGAATTTTGACTTCAACCGAATCAACTTTCGTGCTTACCAGGCACAGGTGCTTCGTGATTGTGAACACCACCAAGGCCAGCACTTCAGATTACCATGTCATGTTGCACTTGCCTTGGCGAAGTGCAAGCATAACATACCACACGCGTGAGCGGTGGCACCAAAAACTGCAACCTGCAAGACTGTCCGTCAACAAGACGAATGCATTCAAGTAAAAGTGAATATTCAACAACGACAGCATGTTGCTGTGCTTACAGACCGAGCCATCCCTGGTCACTGAAGAAGAAGCCGATGGTGGAACCGCCGGCAATACCAAAGAATAGACAGAACACCATCACAGCACCACCCGATTCGCGGTCCTCAGGCTTCAGCATGCGAGGAGCGACTCCCATCGTCACCGTCGACAGGAACCCGTTCGTCAGACCAATGATGAGGTTGAGTACGATGTTGTAGGCGATGGCGCCCATGTCGTCGAAGCCGAAGGAGTAGAGCGAAGTGCCAGCCACACCCATGAGCAGCAGGGGGATAAATGCCAGACGCACAATCGACAGACCCAGACACCACTGGCTGTTCAACAACTTGTAGACAGCAGCGCCCGTGAACACGCGACCGAAGAAGTCGCCGTAGTTGTAGCTGCCCACAATACCCGGCGAGCAGTACCAGTTCTCGGTCACCGAGTGTGTGACGGCAGCGTACGGCGGCTCCAGGTTACGCGCAGCAGCGCAGCCGAAGCCCGGGTACACGGCCAGCGACACGACAAAAACCAGGAACTGCGCCAGCGCAGGCACCCAGATGATGCAGAAAATGCGCCACAGATTACCACACGTCTTACTGAATGGCATTGTGTTCAAACTCTCCGCCTTCAACGACTCCTCGTTACGTTCAAGCAGGAACTTGACGCATGGCAGGCGCATGAGACGGTAGTACACGAAGAGTGCGGCGATCAGCACGACAATCAAGACCCCGAAAAAGAGGTAAAAGCTCAGCTTGGTGGAGTCTCCAGTCTGGTGGACACCGCCTACTGCCAGACGCAGCACAGTAGCTAGGGTGATGTTGAAGATACCAGCCGTACCGTTACCAATCTGCACGGCCTGCGAGAACTTGGGAGTCGGGAACAGCGCCGCAAATGTATAGTACGTAGCCTCCGAGAGCGAGTTGCCAAAGCCAATGCAGGCGAAGCACACTAGCACGAGAATGGCACCAGTCTTCTGGTTGGAGAAGCTGATGGCACTGAAGACCATGATCAGGATGGCCATCAGGATGAAAATGCTGTAGCCCACGTGGACACGGAACTGTCGAGTGATCTTCTTGTCCAGGCCAAGGAACATCTGCAGACCTTGGCCTATCACCATCGGCCACGAGGTGACAAGCGTCGTCAAGAAGGAAAAGTCGAGTCCAGAGTCCGCGAACTGCACTTCATAAAAATCTTGAGCACTCAGACACGAGTAGTACGCCCACAGCACGGAGCCGTTCAGGAACATGAACATGTAGAAGATCTTGCGCTCGTTCTTGATCATGTCGTTCCAGATCTCTTGAGGCATGCCGTCACGACCGATCTCGAGGCCCTCCTCGCCCTGGAGCGCAGGGATAAGCTTCTCCGACTTGCGTGGCGACTCCATGGTGCTCGGTTTCGATCCCTTCGGCTTCTCACTTGCTCGGTATCTGGTGAATGGCAGAATGAACGGGTTCTTGTGCAGCTCGGTGGCGGTGAGAAGAGCTCACCCTTCCCCCATCAGTGGGCAGGTGCGGCAAGGGACGATAGAAAATGATGGCCGCGGCATCCCCACCAGTACATGTACGTTTGACTCGACGACAGCGGGCGGGCTTGATTGAAGCAACTTTATAGGTGCTCCGGCTCAGAAGTTCAGAAACGGTCACAACGAAGCAACAGGGTCTCCAATACATACACGACATACATGCACACCTGCATGGCACCAAGAGCTCGCGTCTTTGCTGGAACACTGCCTAGTACCGCTGAGGTTGCAGCCAGTGATCCTCGGTACACAATACCCCAAGACTCTGTTTCATGTACACTTGGTGTTTATGCCAATGCGCGTGCGTTTGGATGGACGCAGTCGATGATTGCTTCGCCTCGACGCTATTAATACCGGTAAAGCGGCCCCACGTCTCCACCAGTCGAGTGTTAAATCTCCCATCCTCCATCTGCGACGGCCACAACGACGCCAGCGTTCGCTACAGCGACGCACGTGTATTGCATAGCGCAATGACCGAAACCCGCATCTCGATGCAGCACTGACACCTAGCGCGCATGTGCAAAAGGCAGGCTGTCAGGAGGCCCGACCTTGCGACGTGTTTTCCGTGTTCGTCCAATCTGGCTCGGACCGGCCCACCGAAGGATGCAAGGCCACCAATGGTCCATTGATGACCAATCCATCACTTACTCTGCTCGTCTTGTCGATTGCTCGCTTCCCAATTGAGTACGGCACAGTAGCATTTTAATCTATCGCTTCATGTACAGGGTAAAATGATCCCAGCCTACTTTGCACGGCATCGAATGCCAACCGCACAACAAACCAAGTTGATTGTGGGGGTGGTTGATTCCAACTGCTGTGCGTAGAGCCTGATCTCTCGCCTCAGAGCTGTGCACTGCCACGTTCACAAGTGTAGCTTGATGGCGTGACCATTCGACGCTGTGGCCGTCAGCGACTTTGTTCACGACGGAGCAACTAGAGCCGCGCGTGGGTATGAATTCACGCAATGCGGGCATATTCAACATGCACGGACGAGCGCTTGAGTAAGTCGCTACGTAGCTGCGCTACGAGGAACCCCAGTGTGGAAGCAGGCAATCCGCCGACTGCTTACCAAAAAGTCAGCTTGCTGCCGATACAATGGGGAGATGCTCTTGAAGCTGTCGTCTACAACAGTGGGACATAGACACGTTTCAGCAAATCACGGGTCACTTTTTGCGGGACGAAGACCCAAGGAAAGCATACAAAACAGCAATCAAAATTTGGTCCGGTACAGATCGAGTTTAAACATGTCCATGTCCATGTATCGCGTCAGGTGGTCCGGAAGTGCACAAACGTACGTCCCACAAAAAGAGTGTCGTCACAAAATGACGCGCAGCGGCCATTACACGTTGATTGGCTCACGATTTTTGTTGTTGAATCAATTGATGCTTCAACTGCTTTGAGGCACTGGAGCAACTCGAGCAGTGAATGCGAGCTGGCAACTCAGTCCTCCACGCATTCATGGCCGGTATGAAGCACAACGGCAAAGCAAGGCGAGGCAGCAAGGCGAGGCTCACCAATGCGTGAAAAAAGAGAGAATCAGACGTGCTCGTATGGCTCTTCTCTTTTCCGAGTGCAACGGCGGGCAAATGAGAGACGGTTTGCAACTCACCTTTCAATCACTCGCGCAGGCGCAGGCGGCTCAAAGCTCACTTCAACGTCGTCGGTCTTGCATTCATGTACAGCGCCATAATATTTTAATATTAAAATAAAAATAACAGTGTGTGTTTCTGCCATAAATCGCGTCTGTAAGCTGGCGAAATATCTTCACCGCTAGCGCTCCTTACAATTATTGGCCCATCACCTGCAGCTTTGCCATTGTCGACTTCAGATTCACAGGTCCATTGACTGCTTTTGCTGTGCGTACTTCCTTTTTCAAAGAAGGTGAAGCGGCATTCATGTACATGTATCAATAAACTCGTAGATGTAAGGAAAAGTGAATCAGTCGTGGGATTCTGGGAAACGACAAGGTTACACTCACTTCAACATGATCAGTCAACCGCAGCAGACTAATTAATGTCGTTCGGCACCGCCAACCGTGGTCAATATCCATCACAGGGTTCACTTGTTCTCCGATCCGCCCCACTTTGGAATTTACCTCGCCTCGTTCAAGCCATTCGCAGCCCAATGGACTCCCCCGGCAAGTCCGAGAAGTTCGTGCAGGAAGATCCTCTTGAAATCGGGCGCGATGGCATGCCGCCCGAGATCTGGGACGACATGGTCAAGCACGAGAAGTTCATCTACTTCTCGCTCATGTTCCTCAACGGGTCGGTGCTCTGGGCCTACTACTCGTGCCTCAGCGCTCAAGACTTTTACACAGTCGAGTTCCCGGACTCCGGACTCGACTTTTCGTTCCTGACGACACTGTGCACGGCGTGGCCCATGGTCCTCGGTCAGGGGCTTCAGATGGTCTTCGGACTCGACAAGAAGTTCAGCCAACGCTTCCGCGTGCATGTTGGCTACTGCATCTTCATGGTCATGGCCATTCTCATCATGGTGTTCAGCGCCATCAGCTTCTCCAGTCAAAAGACCGGCGGAATCCTCGTGCTCGTGTGCTTCGGGTGCATCGGGTTCGGCAACTCGCTGTCCGAAGCCACATACTACACGTTCGCCGCACTGTTCCCAGTCGAGAAATTCACAAACGGTGTGCAGATCGGCAACACCTGCGCTGGTATTCTCAACATCATGGTGGCCACGCTGCTGCGGCTCGCAGTGGGAGGCGTGAACCAGACCAGCAGTTCCACGAAGCTGAGCTTTTATCTGTTCTTTAGTCTGTTGGTGATCGTCTTGATCTGCGCCATCCTGCTTTACCGCTATTTGGTGAGTCTGCCGTCGGTCAAGTTCCTCATGGACCGCAACGAGAACTCGACCAAGGAAGAGCAGCTGGCGAGCCAATCGGTCGGCCGTACACTGAAGAACCTAGGCCGCATCTTTTGCATCATCTGGATACCGGCGATCGCGCAGTTCCTCGTCTTCTTCGTGTCGCTCTCGGTGTTTCCGGGTTTCGGCTGCGCGGCATCGCGGAACCTGTCCCCGCCGTTCAACAACGAACCCCACGACCTCACGGCTACATGGTACTGCTCTCCGGGTATCATCGGCAGCTACAACTACGGCGACTTCATCGGTCGCATCTTGTGCACGGCCGCAGTGTACCGCGTGGTGACTATGGGGTGGGCGTTCGGCTTGTCGGTACTTCGTATCGCCTTCATTCCGCTGCTACTTATGGGCGTGGCTGGCACGTCGTTCTACGCGTTCCCGTTCGGCAGCATGGGCGCGTTGGCCTTCAACATCGTGCTCAACCTACTCATCGGCATTTCCACGGGTCTGCTTTCGACCGTCACAATGGGAGTGGCACCTCGTATGCTGAAGCCCGAGGATCGCGAATCGGGCGGAGCTGTCATGGTCTTCTTCTTGTTCCTAGGAATAGCCACGGGCTCTACCTTCGGCTTCCTTGTCAGCGACAACGGGTGGCTTGGTCTGTAGGGCAGCGTACAGTACTTGTAGCTGGCACAGCTCTCTACATTAAACATGTCATGAATATCCTGCTTGAACTCAACCAAATTGTTGGCGAGTCTTCCATCCATGTTGCGAACAGTTGCTGCACCCCACACGGTACAACTTGGGCAAGAGCAGCCACAATCGGTCGATGTGTCGGCGATGCGGCCTGGCTATCTGAACCTGCTGGGGCCATTTCTTCCCGACACAGCAGACACGCACCGTGCGTCGCACAGGCTCCCTCGACCAATGCAAGTTGACGTTAATCGCGATCGGTTTGCATTAGTTTCTCGGCAGCACCACTCGGTCATTCCGCTATTCGCCGGGCAAGTCTCAAGAGTTCGAGTCCACCGACCCCTCTAGCCGAATTTGCGATGGAGTCCCCGAGCAAGTCCGAGAAGCTCGTGCCTGAGGACCAGGTCGAGCTGGGCCACGACGGCATGCCCCAGGAGATCTGGGACGACATGGTCAAGAACGAGCGCAACATCTTCTACTCGCTCATGTTCCTGAACGGCTCCGTGCTGTGGGCCTACTACTCGTGTCTGAGTGCCCAGGACTTCTACACGGTGGAGTTCGCCGACTCTGGACTGGACTTCTCCTTCCTCACGACGCTCTGTACGTCATGGCCGATGGTCATCGGCATGGGCGTCCAGATGATCTGGAGTCTCGACAAGAAGCTCACCCAGGAGTTCCGCGTGCGCGTCGGCTACGGCATCTTCATCCTTATGGCCATCCTGATCATGGTATTCAGTGCCATCAACTTCTCCAACCAGAAGACGGGCGGCATCCTCGTGCTCATCTGCTTCGGCTGCGTGGGCTTCGGAAACTCGCTCTCGGAGGCCACGTACTACACCATCGCCGCTCTGTTCCCGACTCCCAAGTTCTCGCAGGCCGTGCAGATTGGTAACGGCACTGCTGGTATTTTTAACATCTCGCTGGCCACCCTCCTGCGTCTGGCCGTCGGCGGTGTCCACCAGACCAGCAGCTCCACCAAGCTGGCGTTCTACCTCTTCTTCGGCATCCTTATCGTCGTCCTCATTGTGGCTCTCTTTGTCTACCGTCGTCTGACGAACCTGCCGAGCGTCAAGTACCTGCTGGAGCGCAATGCCGCCTCGGCCAAGGAGGAGAACCTCACGGAGCAGCCCGTCGGCAAGACCATGAGCAACCTGTGGCGCATCTTCCTCGTTATCTGGATGCCTGCTGTGGCCCAGTTTTTCGTCTTCTTTGTGTCGCTGTCGGTGTTCCCTGGTTTCGGTTGCGCCGCCTCCCGTAACCTCGCTCCTCCCTACGCGGATGTCACGCACACGGTGACCGGAAACTGGTACTGTGCCCCTGGCATTGTCGGTTCCTACAACTACGGCGACTTTTTCGGCCGTATCCTGACCGGCGCCGCCGTGTACAAGCTGCTCAACAGCGAGTGGTGCTTCGGCCTGTCGATTGTGCGTTTGGCCTTCATCCCTCTTCTGCTCATGGGCGTTGCCGGCACCTCGCTGTACGCGTTCGGCTACGACGACATGACTGCCATCGTGTACAACATCATCCTCAACCTCATCATCGGTCTCTCCAACGGCTTCCTGTCGACCGTCACCATGGGCGTGGGCCCTCGTCTCCTCAAACCAGAGGACCGCGAGTCTGGCGGTGCTGTTATGGTGTTCTGCTTGTTCCTCGGCATCGCTGCTGGCTCCACGCTCGGCTTCTTCTTCAGCGACCAGGGCTGGCTCGGCCTGTAAGTTGGCTCAGTGTCGCTTAGGTAATTCGCCTCGATTGTTTTCTAGCGCGAAGACTGTCTGTACAAGTTGCTTGTGCTGTGATTGCACAGGGAGCAAGAGTATTCAGTACATATCAATTTCTTATACTTCAAGTACTACGTACGTGGCCGAAAGGTGAAGGCTGCACCGTGAAGCAGAGTCCTCCATGGACTGCGTCATCCGACCCAAAGCATTGCGCTCTTGTTTCCGCGACTTCAAAACCCAAACGCAATCTCGGACACTACGCGCGAACAAGTTGCCACAGCAGTGGCCAAAATGCCATCTTTCTGGCTCATTTACAGCGTTGATGCTCGACCTTTCTGCGGCTTTGACTAAGCTCACTGGTCACTAAGTTGAAGCGCCGATAACGACACGTGATTGGTCAATACAATATTTATTTCTGCCTATCATTAGACATCATTTTCATTTTTGGCGCCACTCCCGCCATTGCGCATTTCGAAGCAAAAGATCAATTCCGCGCGCCCACTGTAGGAGGACCCGTAACCCCCCCACCCGCCGCCCTGCGTCGCCCAATACGCCACGCACCAGTTAGGCGCCGTCATGACGATGCTAACGATCCGTCGGCCGCGTGCTAAGGCGCAGAAGACGCGTCACCACGACCAGGAGGCGTCCACGACCAGCGAGACCGAGGACGAAATGGACACTTTGAATCCGGATGGAGATGATTACGTAGACGACGAAGACGTCCCCGTAGGCAGCAAGCGCCGCATGAAGACGTCATCCGTCACGGAGCTGTCCCAGATGGACGCCCACATCGAGACGGAGATGGGCGTCGTGGAGGAAATCTACTGCGAGAACTTCATGTGTCACCGTAAACTCCGCGTGAGTTTCTGTCCGCACATCAACTTCATCACCGGGGAGAACGGCAGCGGCAAGAGCGCCATCATCGCCGCCATCCAGATCTGCCTGGGGGCCAGTGCACGCAGCACGCACCGAGGCAAGAGCATCAAGAACCTGATCCGCCACGGACACGAGGGCAACACCTTGGTGCGGATCACGCTACGCAACGACGCGGTGGGCAGCGACGCCTTCCGTCCCGAGCAGTTCGGACGCAAGATTATGGTCGAGAGACTCATCCGCAGAGACGGATCGGCAGAGTACAGGCTCAAGGACGAGAGGGGGCTGCTGGTGTCCAAGCTGAAGACAGACTTGGACGCGATGCTGGACCATCTGAACATCCAGACGGAGAACCCATGCGCCATCCTGGACCAGGAGAACGCCAAGCTCTTCTTGAAAGGCAACCCACAGGACAAGTACAAGTTCTTCCTGCAGTCGACGGACCTGTACAAGATGAGGACGACGTACTCGAAGGTCGACGAGGAGACGAGGAACATTGCAGAGTCGACGTTGAAGAGGGAGCGAGCCAAGATTACCACCTTGAAGGAGGCCATGGAGGAGGCCAAGAAGCAGTGGAAGGAGGCGCAGAGTGTGAGTGACTCATTTCTTATTTTTTTATTTGGTTAACATTGTGGGAAGGTCTTACGTTACTGTGGGTGTGGATCTGCAGATCGGAATGCTGGAGGATGAGTTCGAGGTACTGAAGAAGGAACTCGCGTGGTCTTTTGTGTGTGAGAAAGAAGCCATGGCTGCTAAGATGGAGAAGAAGATGAAGCGAAAGAAACGCGATGCAGATCATGCTGCAGATGAATATGAAGAGACGAAGGAGGCGGTAGATAACCTGGAGCGGAAGCAGAAGGAGAAGAATGACAAACTCGAGGAAGTCAACGCTCGCATGAGCGAAAACAGCAAAAGAAAAGGAGAAGTGAAGAACAGGATTCGAGAAGCCCGTCGCCCGTTGCACAACTGTAAAGCGGAGATGAAGCACCTGACGCACTCCAAGCAACGTGCCAACCAGCGGCTTGCCCGTCTGCAACATGATGTGCAGAAAAAGCGTGAGAATCACGAAGAGATGCTTCATAACCGGATGCAGCGTAACGACGAAATGCGTGAGCGTATCGAAATGAAGCGACGGAATGTGCAGGAGGCTGAGCATGAGGTCAATGAAGCCAAAGATCGGGCCCAGGCACGCCCCCAGGAGCTGGATGAGGTGGAGAATCGTCACGATAATTGTCTTCGTCAACTTCGTGAAGCTGATAATGAGGCCAGCAAAATTCAACACCGAATCAATTCGCTCAGAGGGCAAAAGCGCGACAGTCTTGCCGTGTACGGCAACAGAATCCCGCAACTACAACAGCTTATCCATCAAAACCGCCATCGGTTTGCTGCGCCGCCTATCGGACCACTGGGCCTCAATGTCAAGCTTCCCGAAAGGTACATGCACTTTGCACTTGCTATCGAAGTTGCACTGAAGGGCACGTTGGGAAGTTACTTGGTGGTCAACGGTAAAGACAAAGCTCTGCTGGACGACCTGAAGCGCCAGGCTCATTGTCCCCACAACCAGGCCAATATCATTATTTCGCAGCGTGCAGGACGCCGTTATGACAATTTACGCCTGGCAGAAGGAGACCTTGCCGCTCACGCGATTTGCAACATCCTTGAAGTGAACGACGACGAGGTGTTCAATGCTCTTATCGATGTGTGTAGCTCGGAGAGCAAGTTGCTATTTGATGATCGCCAGTCAGCTGAAGAGAGTGTTCTAAGCGGCTCAAGCGGCAACTTTAGAATGGCGCGATTTGTGTCGGAGGTGTACCTTCCAAGCGGCGACAAGTTTGTTGTTCGCTCTGGTAACTTGGCATTCATTGCCAACAAGGGCAATCGTCGCAGTTCCATTATTTGTCTAGATGTGGAGGGAGAGATTAGGGAGTTGGAGCAGAAGCTCGATTACCTACAGGGGAATTCGGAGGTACTGCGTCGTGACGAGTCTCGGCTGAGGCGTGACCGCGAAGATTTTCGTCACCAGATGAAGCAACAGAATGACCGTATCGACTATTTGTCGCGTCGGTTTAACCAGGCGCGTGCAGAGCTGCGCAGTCTTGAAGAGGAATTGTCTGACGACATGCAGCAGCACACTCTGGATACGTCAGTGCTGGAGGACGAGGTGAGAGGCGTCCAGGACGAACTGGAGGATTTCCACCGTCGTGAGCAAGAACTGAACGAGATTCTTTCCAAGTCCAATCCAGACTTGGAAGGCCAGTTACATGAGCTTGAGGAGCTGGACGCGATGGAGAAAAAGATCGTTGCCGAGATGAACGAGTACCAGGAAGATGCTGACGCGATCTACAAACACCTAAGTGAAATGAAAGTGCAGGAGATGACGTATCAGCGGGAGGCAGTGGCGCTGCGTCAAATGGTAGTGCAATGGGAAGACGAGCTGGCAGCACTCTCAGAAAAATGCGAGGAGCAGAGGCAAAAGGCACAACAGCACTGCGAGCGAGTAGCTGTCACACACTCGCACGATTACTACGGCAAGCGATTAACAGACATCAAGCGTCAGATCGACCATGAACGCAGTCGGTTTCAAGGCATGGATCTCTCGGAGCTGAAGGATGACATGGAGGCTAAGAAAATCAAGTATAAAAGCAAGAAGACCAACTTCGACAAGTTCCGAAACAACCTGGAGCGTATTCGATCGATGCTGGAAGAACGCAAACGCGTGTGGCAGATCCTGCGGAAGGAGATCGCCCACCGAACGTCTATGGAGTTTAACAAGTACATGTGTCTGAACAACTTCGCAGGCAAGCTGAAGTTCCGGCATGACGACCAGCGGCTCGAAATTGCGGTGCTGCACAACGAAAAGGGAGCGTCACGAGCGTCACAGGTGACTGACATGAAGGAGCTGTCTGGAGGCGAGCGGTCTTACACTCAAGTATCGCTGCTGCTGGCCCTCGGCGAGAGTATTGAATGTCCGTTCCGAGTGATGGACGAGTTCGACGTGTTCATGGACTCGGTGAACCGTGATATGACTATCCAGTTGCTCGTGAAGGCCGCCAAGAAGGACGGCAAGAAGCAGTTTATCTTCGTGACCCCCAATGACCTCAGGTACGAGCCCAATTCCTTGTGTATTGGAGCACACTGTGTTCAGGTGCTCTAACCTTATTCTTTGTTTGTCTTCTCAGTGCGCTGCGGCGCGATCCGATGGTGAAGATCCAAAAGATGAACCCGCCGCGGGATCGGCTGAATGCTGAGCAAGACTAGGCTTAGGAAGAACGGAGGTATTACGGCAAGGACGTACATTATAACCACGGCTTTGCTGCGTGCAGTGAAAAGTATCAGTAGTAGGGAGCAAGCGTACGTCGCCTTGCTGGCATTTATTGACAAACATATTTTCATCAGAAGGGGTAATTGTTCGTATCACTCGATCTTCGAAGCAACAAAACATATTTCTTCGCCATCATCATTAGCGAGCAACAAACATACTTCGAAGTAATTCATCAGACCCCGTTACTGTCTGGCTGTCATCTTCATTTTAACATGTCTTCGGAGCGATATTGCTAACTTGCAACTTTGAAGGCGACACGCATCTAAGGTCCAGCCTATTGTAGCTTATCCTTCGCTGGATGGGCCTGAGTGCGTGCGTCCTGATGTTGCCTTTACGGCTCAGCTTCCGTAAGGACCTCCTTGATGATTGACGTGCACTCGTCGAGCTGCTTCTCGTTCATGACAAGCGGGGGAGCAAGGCGGATGATGTTGCCGTGGGTGGGCTTGGCCAGCAGACCCTTCTTGGCCAAGTTCATGCAGAGCTGCATGGCGTCCGGCTGGTTAGGACGCTCGTTGATAATGATCGCGTTCAGCAAACCGCGACCGCGCACACCTTGAAGCATATTTGACTTGAAGCTACAAGCAAAACAACAGTGATAAGGTTAGTGACCAGCAACTGAAGTCGAGAAGATCAAATGAACCCACGTACATCTCCATGTCACTTCGGAACTTGTTGCCGAGCTTGAAGGCGTTCTCAACGAGCTTCTCTTCCTGGATGACTTCCATGGCTGCCATGGCGACCTTGCACCCGAGAGGGTTGCCGCCGTACGTGGAGCCGTGCTGGCCGGGCTTGATCGTGAGCATGACCTCGTCGCTGGTAAGCACAGCCGATACCGGATACATGCCACCCGAAAGCGCCTTGCCTAGGATGACAATGTCCGGCTTAACACCTTCGTATTCCACAGCTAGCATCTTTCCGGTACGCGCCAGACCGGTCTGCACCTCATCGGCGATCCACAGGACGTTGTACTTGGTGCAGAGCTCACGCACACGCTTGAGATAGCCATCGTCAGGCACGACGACACCAGCCTCACCCTGGATGGGCTCCACCATGAAGGCAGCAATGTACTTGCCCTCCTTCTTAAAGACCTCTTCCAGTGCATCCGCATCGTTGTACGGGATGCTGCTGAAGCCCGGCATGAAGGGTCCGTAGCCTCCGTACGCCTCCTTGTCGTTGGACGCCGACACGGCGCTCAAGGTGCGGCCCCAGAAGTTGTTCTTGGCGAAGATGACCTTGGCTTGGTTCTCCGGGACGCCCTTGATATCGTAGGCCCAGCGACGCGCGAGCTTCACGGCAGTCTCTCCGCCTTCCACGCCCGTGTTCATGGGCAGGATGCGGTCGTAGCCGAGGAGGTTGGTCATGTACTCCTGATACTCGCCCAGCACGTTGTTATAGAAGGCGCGAGACGTGAGCGTGAGCGTCTGGGCCTGGTCCGTCAGGGCCTTAACGAGCTTGGGGTGGCAATGGCCCTGGTTCACGGCCGAGTAGGCGCTCAGGAAATCGTAGTACTCCTTGCCCTCGACGTCCCAGACCTTGCAGCCGCGGCCCTTGTTCAACACCACGGGAAGCGGGTGGTAGTTGTGCGCGCCGCACTTCTCCTCCCTCTCGATGTACTGGAGCGACACAGAATCAAGGTTAGCGCAACGCTAGACAAGCATGGGATCTGCACACAGTGGGTTTGATGCTTTACCTGCTGGGCGGTCCAGACGTTGCGACTGGTGAGGTTGCGCAGCTTGGAGGCAACGGGGTGGAGCTTCTGCATGCCACTGATGGCCTTCATGGTGGTCTCCGGTTGGAACTTGATTGAGACTTGAGCTGCTGCTGGTGAAATGGCGAATGAGCTCTATGTTCGCATTCAAGAAAATAAATTCAGCTGCTCGGACTTAAGCTCGACAGCTCGACCTATCAATGATCAGATAGGACTGCTTAGTGAAACCAAGTGCTTATTTTATTTGAGTTTAATATGACATACAAATATCAAGTATTCGAGGGATCACTTAGGTACGTGAACTTAACTACCTGCTACAATAAATAAATATCGTTACCCTAACCCGAATCACTTCAACTTGGGGTCTTGGATGAGCTGCCTTGGCTCAAAATGGATAGCGCCCCTACCGGGATTAAGAACCTATGTTCGAGATATCTTAAGCAAAACACTGTTTCAGAGCGAAAAGCTCACGACACCAAGTTTCGAGCGAGCTCCTTATCTTTTCGCCATTGGCATCGTGAGAATGCCAGACCAGTTGAAGAGTATTAAATCATACAGGTTTTGAGAGACTTTATGAGAGACTTTTCCAGCTGGCCTGGCCACGTTGCACTTGCTCGTCCTAGCGGCCTGTGCCAACCACTCGCTGCCTTGCAGCACCGCCGGCCGAGCCTCTGGATAGGAAGATAGGGAGGCGTGATACATTGGCGTCCAGACGAGCCGAGATCTTCCTTCACTCGATAAGAGCTCCACCTAGGATAAAGATAAGATAACGTTACCAATTTAGATGTTGCCGCTACAGGGAACCAGGCACAACGCGAGGGTAAGAACCATTTCGTCTGGACCTAAACGCATGTACATGAGAAGCAAATAAGGTGCTCGTCAAACACTTTTTTTTAAAAGACCCCGCTTACAAAAAACCCGGGGTCAAAGCTGTTCCAGGCACTGGATCTTGGGTAGGTCCAGCAGCGCTGCAAGGTCACACATACGTAGACACTGTCTACTAGACAGGCGTGCTTTCGTCCACACTCGAGTTGATTGGACAAACGCTGGTCGACTCGCTACATCAAGGTCTGCAAGGCAATGCAGACTCTGAATGTAATGTTTTCGTAATTTAACCATATTTCTCGTGAAACTGGAAAGGTAATGCTGCGAAATTGCAAGTCGTCCGTCTACCTTGCCCCTATAATGACGAGTACGGCTTGCTGCCCCACGAGCCAATAATCACAGTATTGACAGGATACGGAGGCGTTGCAATTTGGATCAGCGTGCCCGCGTTGGGATAAACTTTTACCTTTAAAAGGGTAGAAATCGCTCGGGGTCGTCTACCACAGCTAACCGCACCATTTCATCGTTCACCCATGTGTCTTTGGGCACACAAAGACTTACTTAAGTGCTCCGATCTCGCGCCGTCAACTGGAGCTGCAGCGACAGCGTAAGGCAAACGACTAATGAAAGTTTTACTACAACCGGTCATCTTCACTACTTCCCGATATCTCTTGGGCAGTTAGCCCGCTTACCAGCGGCAGGTTACCACATCCTCCACTTGCAGCCCCATGATTAACGCCCGCCAACGTGGGTTGCCAACGCTCATGGTCGTCACCAACGGGACAAGTTCAGCTGCACGTATATTCCATTCTGCAGTTCCATTCCGTTTTCCAGGTTTTATATTGAATGCGTGCAGAACCCATCTTCCTGACGCACCTGCATCCAAGCAGCACAAGCTCAGTATCAAAAGTGACCTCCTCCTCCGCAGCACTAATACCATGGACGCAGCGGCACAAGGGTTGGAGCGCGAGCTGACCCACCTGCACTTGGACGGTCCGCTGAACCCAGGCTTCCCTCCGCACATCATGCATGCAGACGTCATCGCCGCGGCCGCGAATGCCTCCACGGACGCGGACGGCGGCGACGTGTCCAGTCCGGACGAGGACGAGAGCGACGAGGCCAGCCACCGCACACACCACGAAGGACTGCTCAAAGCCTCCATCCTAGAGAAGGTGGCGACGGAGAAGAGATTGCGCAAACTTTCGGAGGTGTTCATTGACGACCTGGACGCCGAGAAGGACGATGCCGACGCCGGGGACCTCTTCGAGACGCTGCCGGAGCCCTATGGACAGCTGTCCACGTACCAGAGGATCCAGATCACGTCCACCCCCGAAGAGGCGGACAGAGAGACCAAAGAGGTCTGCGAACTCATCCGCAAGTGCCTGGCACTGAGGAAGAAGTGGATCACAGTCAACGAGCCCAAGACGCCGCCCCCTCCGTCGGAGGTGCACTCCAGTCCGCGAGCGGCGGGCGCTACAGCCAAATTGAGACACCGAGACGAAATCCCGTACGAGCCATTCAAGAACCTGGTGCCCGAGACGACGCAGCACCATTTCATGATGGTGGACGGCGTCGTGGTGGTGTATGCAGACAAGGATGCGGTCGAGCCCATCAGTCGTGTCAGCACCATGGAGGCGTACTACAAGGACCTGTTCGAGATCAAGCGCATCATCAACTATGGACCCATGAAGACCCTGGCGTTCAAACGCTTGCAGCTGCTGGAAGCGAGATTCAACCTGCACACGTTGCTCAATTCGGAGCGCGAGCTGGTGGCGCAGAAGGCAGTGCCGCACCGTGACTTCTACAATGTGCGCAAGGTCGACACGCATATTCACCACTCGGCGTGCATGAACCAGAAGCATTTGCTGCGGTTCATCAAGTCGCGACTGCGCAACTCGCCAGGTGAGATTGTGATCTTCCGCGACGGACGCTTCATGACGCTGAGCGAGGTGTTCAGGTCGCTGAACCTCACGGGCTACGATCTGAGCGTCGACACGCTGGATATGCACGCGAGCAACACGTTCCACCGCTTTGATCGCTTCAACCTCAAGTACAACCCTGCGGGACAGAGTCGTCTGCGTGAGATCTTCCTGAAGACGGACAATCTGATTGCTGGCAAGTATCTGGCAGAGATTACGAAGGAGGTCATCTCCGACCTGCACGCTAGCAAGTACCAGCTTGTGGAGTGGCGTGTCTCCATCTACGGACGCAAACGCTCGGAATGGGACAAGCTGGGCCGCTGGATCTACGTGAACAAGCTCTCGTCCCCGCATGTGCGTTGGATGATACAGATCCCGCGACTCTACTTCCTGTACAAGAAGCTGGGTGAGGTGGACAATTTCCAGCAAATGCTTGACTACATCTTCCTGCCACTTTTCGAGGTCACGCGCGACCCGTCCAGCAACCTGCCGCTGCACTACTTTCTTGAGACCATGGTGGGCTTCGATTGCGTGGACGACGAGAGTAAGGCGGAACCTTTCCGTGCTGAGCGTGGCAAGAAGCTGCCGAAGCCACACGAGTGGACCCATGAAGCCAACCCGCCGTACGACTACTGGTGCTACTACCTGTACGCCAATATCGCAGCGTTGAATGAGTTCCGTCGACAGAAGGGCCTCAACATTTTCTCGTTGCGACCTCACTCCGGCGAAGCTGGCGACCCAGAGCACTTGGCGGCCGCCTACCTCACTTCTAACGGCATCAACCACGGTATCACCCTTCGGAAGTCTGTGGGTCTGCAGTACCTGTACTACCTCACGCAAATCGGTATTGCCATGTCGCCGCTGAGTAATAATCGCTTGTTCCTTGCCTACCACCGCAATCCCTTCCCGATCTACCACGCGCGTGGTTTGAATGTCTCGCTCAGTACTGACGACCCAGTCATGCTTCACTACACCAAGGATCCGCTGCTTGAGGAGTACTCGGTAGCCGTGCAGGTGTGGAAGCTGACGTCCACGGACATGTGCGAGATCGCACGTAACTCGGTGCTGCAGTCGGGCTTCGAGCACAAGTTCAAGGAGCACTACCTCGGCCCCAAGTACACACTTCCTGGGTCGCGTGGCAACGGTGAGTTGCTGCTTTTTCCAACCTCTTGCTATCTTGCTTGCTAACGCTATCTATTTCCTTGATCATATCGCTACGCAGACATTCGTATGTCAAACGTGCCAGACATCCGTGTGGACTACCGCCACGAAACACTCCAGGGCGAGCTAGCGTTCATCCAGACGTAAAGTCGTTTGCAAGTGAGCTAGTCAACATACCAGGAGCGGCTACCAACCGCAAAGGGATAGATAGGCATGTTACGCGCTTCACCTCTATCAGCCATTCACAAGATCTACATTTCGCTGTGTCACAAAATGTTTCTCGGATGATTTTTAAGTGGAAAATTGACTTCGTGACTCTACACTCCGTTGTGTCTAGCATAGCCTACCGACACCCGACCACGCACGCAGAGCTACGTTCGATTTGCTAGAATTACTGCAGCTTGTCCAGAATACGCAGACCCTGCTCCTCGTACTCGCTCTTCAGCAGCCAGAAAGCGTCGTTGTCCTTCATGACGTCGGCCAGCACACTGCCACCAAGGAAGACCAAGTGTTTGCGGCGGGGCGGGTCGTTAATGCGCAGGCGGAACTTGCTCAGGCGGTTCTTGTCGCCCTTCAGCACGTCGGTCAAGTATCGCTGCTTGATGTCTTTCTCAAGACGGCTCGGCAGACCCGGGTACATACTGGAACCGCCAGACAGCACAATGTTCTTGAAGAACTCCGTGCGCAGATCGATATCCGCCTTCATGCACATGTCGAACACCATGTCGCTAAGACCGGCGCCCTCGACATCAATCAAGTTGGGGTCGAACAGGGCCTCCGGCGCCTCAAAGCGTTCACGACCGAGCCGCACAACACGGCCATCAGGCAGTTCGTACGACTCCTCTAGGATTGTGGTTTCCAGGGCCAGCTTGCGCTCCGCGGCCGTGTCGTACGCCACGTAGCACCACTTCTCCTTAATCTGACGAGCTGTCTCAAAGTCAGCGGTGCGGTTGAGGGGGTAGCCGCGCAGCAGCATGAGCTTGATGAGGTAGTTGGTGATATGGCGACCAGCGACGTCCAGACGGCAGATGAGGTGCTGCGGCACGTAGCCCTGGAAGACCGGCACGACGTGCGTGACCCCGTCGCCCGTGTCAATGACCACGCCCGTGGTGATGCCCTGCGCGTACAGGGTGAGCATGGCCTGCGTGGTGATGTTGCAGCCGTCAAAGCCGTACTTCTCGAACATCATCTCCACGAGTTTCTCTCGGTTGCGCTTGGGGTTGAGCGGCGGCTCCGTGAGCAAGATGCGGTGGCCAGCCTTGGGGTCGATGGCCAGACGCTCCTTGAACGTGTAGTCCCAGAGCTTCTCCATGTCGTCCCAGTTCTTCACGATGCCGTTCTCCACGGGGTACGAGATCTCGAGGTTCGACCGCACAGCGGCAGCCTCGTCACCGAACATAATGTCCTGGCAATAGCAATAGCAATAGAGCGCAATAGATCATTGATTGTTAGCTTCAATTTGGGGAGTCGAGGGGCCCAGTTTCCAGCCGTACTTTGAGCAGAATATCCGACTGCACGGCCTCCTCGGCACGTAGAACGGGGCGTCCCACGAGGGACGGGAAAATGGCTTTGGGGAAGTTCTCGGCGGCGAATCCTGCCTTCACGAACTGCGCACAACGGTAGAGTAAACGGAGCACGAGGAGGGTTAAAGAGGCTACAGTAGTTGCTGGAAGGAGACGAACGGACGCACCCCCGTGCCGTTATCGCACACGACGATCTTGTTGGCGGCCACCATCGCTGCTTGTGTTGCTGTCGCTCTCTCTGTCCACTTGATGCGTTCCGCTGTCGGCGCGTCGAAGCTTCCGAGGCAATCTGACTCGGACCCCCTCAAGGAAAAAAAAGACGTCGTAATCGGTACCGGTATGTTTTGTTCGATACCGGTATCAATTCTGCGACATAAGCGCACTTAGAGAAGGTGAGTACGGTACGAGTAGGAAAAGTGGGATGATGGGGAACGGGTTGCGTTTGACTTGCACTATGTGATGGAGAAAGCAGCGCGACCGTGCCGAGATGGAAGCGTTGGTGACGGCGAAGTCGGTGGTTAAAACAATACCTTAGCTTAATAACATTATAATGGTCTTCTCTCTCTTTCCTCTTCTATCGTACATGCCTGTTGTGGGTCGTGGGATGCGGCCCTCGTACCAGGTGCAAGAGCTCTCACTCCTCTCCAACGCCACGGGACCAGCTCCATCTCGGTCCGTTCTGGCCGGTTGGCTGACCAGCTCATACCATCTTCAGCCCCCTCCGAAGCTACCTGCGCTCTCTCGAGCGCGCGCTGTCGACTCCACCCCTTCTGCTGGTGGCAGAATGGGTCGTAAAGTGCGGCGGCGGATGCGTCGCCGCCGCGCGCGCCGCCAACGTCTCCTCTGAGATCAATGACGACGACTGCGCGGCCAGGTAGTGAGGGGCGTGGCTTCACGCGGACTGCCGCATTCGGTGCGCCGTCTTGCAGTCCAGGCCGCAGTACTGGTCGTAGTGGCTGAGGCCGCGCTGGAAGCACTTGGAGCAGTTGGTGCACCAGCGCTGCTCCTTGCTGGGCTCGTAGCTCTCGGCCGGCATGAACGCGCTCTGCGAGAACGCCACGGGGCGCACGGACGGCGCAGCGTTGCTAAACTTGGCCAGGTGGTCGAAGCCCGTGGACGTGTGCGCGCGGCCCGGACGCCGCGCCGCGGCTTCGTTGCGGCGTATGATGTCATAAATATTGCGCTTGCTGCCTGGACTCTCCTCGTCCTCCTCGCACACGATCGTGTCGCGGTGCTCGCGGTGGAACATCCCGCGCAGCTTGCCGCTCAGGTAGCTCAGCGACGTGAGTTTGCGCAGACGACTCGTCTCGTCCGCCGACTTGCTGGCCCCTACGTGCGGGAAGCGCATACTGTGGTGGCTGAAGTAGTAGCTGCTGTGATGGTCATCGTGATCTGGCGCCGCCGGGTCCTCCACTTTGCCGTCGAAATGCTGCAGCCACAGGTCGCCTTGAGCCATGGTGTTCAGTCTAAACGAACACTGCGCGGCAAAATCCCAACTGAGCCATTTGGGATTCCGATTAGGAATTAGGCAGGGAGAAAGGGGGTGAAGATGAACCATGCGCTAGCCCCGATTTACTTGATACCTGTGTATAACAATAGAATATAATTAGTGCGATAAAACTAAATAAATAGCAAGTGGCTGTGCGAATATTTGACTCGTGATGAACCTGCAATATCGTATTGAACTACTGGATGCAGGAATGATCTGTGTGCGCCACACAACGTGGAAACTAATCTGAAATGCACGGGATGTTGCTGGCGTGCCTGTGTGGGAATGCTCCAGGACGGCAACGCGACGACGCAGTCTATCCAATGCTTTGGGCAAGCAGCTTGCCAGGCAAGCTTGACCACGAGCAAAGCGCTACAGGCTGTAGTACAGCGTACTTGGCGCTACGTCTTCATCCACCTTGCGGTTGCGCTTGAAGGCGGAAGAAGGCCGCTTTTACTTGGCGCGGCGGCCTATGGCCACAGTTTGACGAACAAGTTGCCTGCTGGAAATACCTTGGCTTAGTAATAATTCGCCGTATTTCCAGACCCACTGCAGAAGCTTGCTGCACATGCATCCTGATGATATCCGCAGCATGCAGCAGCCTGTACTGGCGTTTAGCAATGCGGCATGCTACGCTCGACTTGGTCGGTGCACGGAAGTCGAAACCTCATACAAATAGCAAGTCAAATCATCGCCCGCCACCGAAAAAAGACTTCCGGAGGCGGGCTATGATTTGACTTGCTATTTGTATGAGGTTTCGACTGCAAAGTGCATAAATAAATGGCTCGAGGAATCATGTGATGCATTTCTATCGTGCAGATCGCTTTCAGGATTGCACACCCGGTCGACGTTCATTGACGCGGCTTCCTATTTACCGGTGGTCGCTACTTTTTGCGGAGGAACTTCCTCTGGAACTTCCTGAAGAAGGGCTTGTTGGCGCGGATGTGTCCATTGTTTCCAACGACCCGCGACCGCATCTGATCTCGGCGCCAGGCTTCACTTCCCCTTCTGCGGCGTTATCCGCGACAAGCGGAAGCGCTTCAGACTGAAGTTCAGTTGATTATCAACTGATGTGCTTCAACTTGATGAACTGCTGGGCGAGCTTCACCACCAAGTGATCGCTCAGCTCACCCAATCGTCGGATGTGATTCTGTTGCCCGAGTTCATAATCAAAGGCGATGTTGCTTGCAAGTGCTGACAGTCAACGGCAACACGCTGAGCTTGAAACACTACAAGTTCCACCAGAGACGGTAGGCTCAGTGTGAACAGCAGAAGAAGACGCTCGTCGTGTGTACGGAGGCACCACTGTACAGCTGAGCCGTTTTCATCTCTTCCAGTACAGTGTAGTGAACCCGGTTCACTACTGGAAGAAATGAAAACATCCCCCGCTACACAAGCGCCGGCTCACCGAACGTGCTGGAGATCAACGGAACCAGAGTAGGTGACCCATATAGGAAATACCCGGGATTCAAGAGGGATTTCCACAAGCTTCACCTGTATCATCACACTACTGAGGAAACAATGTGGTCGTGTTTATTTCTGTTTTCTAATACTGCCGTGTCGCTTTCGCTCTAACATGCTTCGTGCAACGCTGTGCCAGGACGAGAAGCGGCTTTGCTTCGGTTCCAGTCGCCGATATGCTCACCTCTGTTCTTCCCTACGTCCGTCGTCTACTGGGTCTTCTTCTCCCACTCCTCCATGCGCTGCTTGAGCTCACGCGCGTGCATGCGGCGACCGACGAACTTGAGCACCTCGTCGATGAGAATCACCGGCAGCGAGAACGCCAGCACCATCATCCATTCGTTCAAGTCCAGCGGAATCACGCTGAACGTGTCGGCCAGCACGTCCACGTACAGGATGACGAAGTGCATGACGAACGACACAACCATGGCGATCATGAGGTACGGGTTCGACCAGGGCGGCATGGTGATCAAACTGCCGTCCTCGGAAAGCGCGTTCAGAGCGTTGAACATCTCGATGGCGACCAACACGGAAAGCGAAAGCGTCGACGCCGTCTTCTTGCCGTCAGTGAAGTAGCGGCAAGGGTCCGACGAGAAGTCCATGCCGTCGAAGTTGTTGACCGTGAAGTTCTCCCACTCGTGGCACTTGGTCCAGTGGGTCAGCTGGTCGTACGTGATCAGAGTGTGGCCATCGCCCGAGGCCTCGTAGTACATGTACCAGTAGGCGAAGATGCCAACGCAAGCGAAGCCCACGTAAATGCCAACAACCATGTACCGGAAGAACACCCAGCCGGTGATCAAAGCGTCATCGCTGCGGCGAGGCGGCTTCTTCATGATGTCGGCGTCAGGCGGGTTGAAGCCCAGGGCCGTAGCGGGGGGACCGTCGGTAACAAGGTTCACCCACAGAAGCTGCACAGGGATCAGGCCTTCCGGAAGACCAAGAGCTGCCGTGAAGAAGATCGCGGCCACCTCACCAATGTTCGACGAGATCAAGTAGCGAATGAACGCCTGCATGTTGTTGTAGATGGCGCGACCCTCCTCGACAGCAGCCACAATCGTAGCAAAGTTGTCGTCAGCAAGTACCATGTCCGCGGCCTCCTTGGCAACCTCTGTGCCCGTAATGCCCATAGCAATACCAATGTCAGCCTGCTTCAGGGCAGGTGCGTCGTTTACACCATCGCCAGTCATAGCGGTAATCTCGCCGAGCTGCTTCAGCATCTTCACAAGCTGTTGCTTGTGCTTCGGCTCCGTACGGGAGAACACCATGCCATGGACATCCGACAGATACTCGTTGCGCTTCTCAAGCGGAAGAGCGAAGAACTGGGCACCCGTGAACGAACGCGTGGAAAGGTCGTCGCCATCCTTGAAGATGCCGATCTTGTGGCAGATACTCTCAGCAGTCAGCTTGTTGTCACCCGTGATGCAGATAACGCGAATGCCGGCCGTGTGGCAGATCTCAATCATCGGGCGCACCTCCGGACGCGGGGGGTCCAGCATGCTGACAAGACCAATGAAGGTCAAGCCCGACTCAATCGCGGCGAAGTTCTCAGTCTTCTCAAGCATCTTGTGCGCCGGATGGTGCCGGTCGCCGTCGTATGAGCTAAGCTCACCAACGTCGTCTTTCTTCGCCAGCGCAAGGCATCGAAGCGACTTGCGAGCAAGGCTCGACACCTGCGTCAGCAGCACCTGGCGACCAGCGTCAGTCAAAGGCTTAACACTACCATCACCCAGCTCAATGTGGGTGCATCGATCAATGAGCCCCTCAGGGGCACCCTTCACAAGCAGAATGTTCTGGTTCGAGGTCGACGAGCGCGTAGCGCGTTGCGGCGAAGCACCAGACTTAGTGCACAGCACCGACATCGATTTGCGGTCGCGCGAGAACTCGAGCACGGCCAACTTCTTGTTCTCCTGTGCCACGTGCTCGTTACAGAATTGAACCGCCTTCTCAGGGTTGGAAGCGCGCAGGGACTGCATCTCCGCCTGCTTCACGTTGTCGTAGGGGAAGCCAATCTTCTCCACAAGCACCTTCAGAGCAGCTTCAGTGGGCTCACCAACACGCACGTACTTGCCATCGTGGTACTCGATAGCCGACTCGTTACACAGTGAACACACAGTCGCCAGCGAAGCCACTGCCTTGAACTGGCCCAGCGGGGCGCCCTCAATCTTGCCGATCGGGGCGTACGTGTGTCCTTCAACGTCGTACGTCACCAGCTCCATCTCGGACTTGCCGACGTGGGAGAATGTCACGCAGGACATCTCGTTCGTGGTGAGCGTGCCCGTCTTGTCCGAGCAAATGACCGTCGTGCAGCCGAGCGTCTCCACAGACGGCAGCTTGCGCACAATCGCATTCTTCTTCGCCATCTTGCGCGTGCCCAGGGCCAGGCACGTGGTGATCACAGCCGGGAGACCCTCGGGGATGGCGGCCACTGCTAGTGCCACGGCGATCTTGAAGTAGTAGATGCATCCTTTAAACACCGACCCGTAGATGGGGTCGAAGAAGTTCTTGTAGTTGATCACCCACACCACGATGCAAATGATCGCAATCACCTTGGACAGGAGCTCGCCGAACTCATCCAACTTCTTGGACAGCGGCGTGCCCTCCTCCTCCTTGGACGCGTCCTGCACAGACTGCTGGATCTTGCCGATCTCCGTTTTCATGCCCACCTGGGTCACGACGCCGCAGCCCAGACCGTTCACGACCACGGTGGCAGCGAACAGCATGTTGGTCTTGGCCTGGATGATGTTCTCCGTGCCCTGGGGAAGCGCGTCGATCCCCTTGTTCACGGACGTGGACTCGCCCGTCATCTGGGCCTGCTCTACGCGGATGGCTGTCGTCTTCATGGACAGCAGACGCAGGTCGGCGGGCACCTTGTCGCCCACGCGGATCTCCACCACGTCGCCGGGCAAGAGCTCGCGGGCAGGCAGTGTCACCATCTCTCCGTCGCGCATGACGCGCGCGTTCTCCGGCTGCAGGTCCTTGAGGGCCTCGAGCGCGGCCTCCGCGTTCGACTCCTGCCACACGCCCACGATGGCGTTCAGCACGAGGATCACGAGGATCACGAGCGGCTCCACGAAAGCGCCGATGCCTTCCTCGCCGCCGTCCTCGACCATTGCCAGCGCGAAGGACACCACGGCGGCGCCCAGCAGGATTTTCACCAGCGCATCGTCGAACTGCTCCAGCACCAGCTTCCACAGGGGCGTGCCCTCCTCCTTGTCCAGCTCGTTGTAGCCGTGCACGGCGCGCAGCTTCTCCACCTCGGCCGAGCTCAGGCCCTTCTCCTCCGTCACGCCGAAGTGCCCCAGCACCGCCTCGGGCGTCTCCAGCTCATAGCGGAAGCCCTCGTCTGCCATGGCAGTATGTCGTTAAAGTTTCCCTTCCCTCGCGCTCTCTCGACCACTGCGCTCTTCTGCGGAAAACCAAAGTGCCGCGTGGCAAAGATTCACTCAGTGGTTACGGAAATCGCACTTAAGGTGAAAAACCCCTGGTCAAAGCGATATGGCCGCTCTCAGATACTGATATGGGTTTTCGACCCAAAGTGGATGCATACCCTTTTATCACACCCTCCGCCCCAAAATTAAAGGGATACTGTACCGTACGTTAAATAGGCCCTAAGCTTTTAGGGCCTGTTTCATTTGAGTTTTAGTCTGGAATAGCCAGCAGCCCTTATATCTTTTAGAATGCGGGTTGGATACACCAATAGCCAATTACAATAAATAAGAGCTGCTCAAGGCACTGAGCGCCAATCGTAAATCTGTAGGTTCCTACAATGATAACTGACAGCACAAATTTTAGAAATGGACACCATTTAATTTTGGAGACCTCATTTCGGTCCACTTTAACCGTCAGTGTGAACCGTTCTTTGCCCACTTTTTGGTAATCGCAGCAAACGTGTTCGAGAACAAACAGAGGTGTATGGCGGGCGTTATGCACCGGGTGTCGCAAGGGCAGCGGCAAGTGTCGCTGGCTTCCTGCAACGGAGCGGCGTGGAATGTGCACCTTATTAGGAGTGTGTAACTCTTTTATAGGAGTTGACTTCATGGGTATGATACACACACAGGCATCTATTAGTTAGTTATGAGACATTTTCTCCGTTGCTCTTCTTCCCCGTGAGCGCCCAGGTGCTCTGATCGGCCGAGACACCCGCGTAGCTTCTCAAACCTTGGCGCCGGGAACGTCTTGGTCATGAGGTCGGCCCGCATATTGCGCGAATCGCAGTACTTGATCACAATGACGCCCTTCTTTACAAAGTCTTTCACGAACTTGAAGCGGACGTGCTTGGCCTTGCCTGACGAGTCTTTCCCTTCCATTGGCTTGATAGCCGCCTGGTTGTCCACGTACATGACCATCGGCTGGGCAAGCCACGCGAAGTTCTCCCAGCAGTTCACTTAACTCGAGTAGTTTGCTCGCCACTTGAGAGCCTGCCATGAACTCGGCCTCCATGGTCGAGATCGTCACACTAGTCTGCTTCTTGCAGAGCCAGCCAACGATTATTCCGTCAATACAGAGCATGCCGCCGCTTACGGACTTACGGTCCGTATGGTCAGGCGCATGGTCCGCGTCGCTGTAGCCCTCGAGTCTCACGCCATTTTTGCCCTTGGCGGCCATGTCGCCCTCTATGCAGAAGTTGAGGTTGATCGTGCCCTTCAGGTACCGCGCGATGCTGTTGGCCTGGCATATCGTGGTGCGTGTGTCCGTCGCGTCACGTGGTGCACAGCAAATAGTATGTCCGGCCTGGTGCACCACATGTGACGAGGTCGGTGAACCTTCTTCGTCCAGATGTATAGCGGGGGACTAAACTTAGAGAAAACTAAGACTTGGGATGGTAACCCTGAATTCAGGTTATTGGAACAGGGGTCGTGGCACCTTGTGAATCCCTATCGGTGTCGTTTGTCTTCGGGGGGGGGGGGGGGG
>LGSN01000244.1:0-41644 GCA_001314375.1 Phytophthora podocarpi | reverse complement strand
GAAGTACCGTCGTCGCTCTTGTTAAGTCCGCCTTGCAGGTGGACCACCCAAAGTTTGCGTTCACTACACCACAGAAGTCTATCCAGTGTCGAAACTTCTTCTCGTCCGTCCGCAATGATGAGTCGTTGATGACTGCCCGCATGAGCTGGGCAATTCGGTCGATCCTGTCTGCACAACAAGGCGAGCATAGGTGTAAGTTGGACCGTGAACGTCACAGGATCTGGGCTCGGCATGCCCCGCTAGAACTTGGTTCACTGTAAACCTTAGCTTTCTCCTAGCTTGGGAGAGTGCTAAGGCTCTTAGGTGCTTCTGAGCATCTGGGTCTTTGCTATTCATTGTCTCGAAGAGTCTGGATTCCCATCTGTGCTTACGTACAGTCGAATGTGATTCCACTTAGCCTAGTGAGGGTCAACGATTATCCAATGCTCCAACAGTTGTAGTATCGTCCATGTGACGTCTGCTTCGCTAATCGGGTGTGAAACCTCGAAATAATGAGCTCGTGTTGGTGTCAGACCGAACACGTTGACGCTTTGTCCATCATGTTCAATAACCCAACCATCATTCTCAAGCGGCTCTGCATCGAACATTGCCATAGGAACCCCTGCAAACCCGTTCTCGAAAACGAGGTTCTCCCACCATTGTAGATCACCCTGGAGCTCTGATGCCATCGGTGTTCCTGCGCGACTGGACCGCTTGGTGGCGAACTGAATGTTACGAGTCGTTGTATGACTGGCTTAGCAAACGGGATATATGTGATAACGTGGCGAAGTATGCCTACCACACTGTCAAGCCGTTTCTGCGAGACGAAACACTTCACCAGGGTTTCCGCGACCTCTCGCTTGGTTTTGTCTATCTTCCTCTGTGGAATTGTTCCCTTGGCTTCTTCAATGCGCCTGTCAATCCCTACGGCATGGATACGTTGAGCCCATGTGCTGAATTTGCTCTCGTGCCATCTGTCGGCCCAGAATACGAGTTTTACAGAATCACGCAGCCGGTGTTCTGTTGGAACTCGACTGGTGCCTTGCGGTCTTATCTGCGATAGTGCGCACGATCTTGTATGGTACCATGAGAGACTCAAAGCACAGGACGAGGATAGGGCGAGGATAGGAGAAGCTGGTGGACAGGAGAGAGCTCCAAGCCACCGCATTGAAAAACAGTACTCAATGTCTCCAACTCCACTCAAGTCGACCCAATCAACACGTTCCGACCGCAATAGTCGTTCTCCGATATCAACTTTGATGATGACGATGTCATCGACCCGCTGAAAGATCCAGAATGGCTCAGGTAACCGAGAAACCGAGAGCGTAAGAGACTCCTGTGCACTGGTAGTGCCTTGAGGCCTTACCCATGACGGCAAAGAAGCCATCCACCCAAATACAACCATGCCTGATACGATGCCTATGTACGAACGAGGGAAGGTGCCCCCAAACGCAGAGGCATGACGAGCGTGCACCGGCACGTGGTGGAGAACACCGGCGTATCTGCTACGAGCGCGTATATAGCGCATCCCGGGTACCGAACCCGAAGGTCCAGAATGCGTGCCGCAATACTGGAGTACTGATCCCATCAAGCGTCGGGCGACAGATCCGTGTCCGTAGCTTCGTTGACAGAGAACCCCGCAGGAGCGGAGAGATCATGGATGATACTCCCGTCAATGGATAAAGGAATGACCTTCTTCGGAACCAAACGCAAACGCACTAGGATGGAGTCCGTTCTCTGCTGTCAGAGCTGCCAACGTGGCAAAAATACAACATCCACTGTAGTAATCCTTTAGTAAGCGATGTGCTACGACATCAGCGCCTTTGATAGCTCTCGGGTAGTTGTGCGGAACAGGACGCACGCCGAGCCTGACCCGCGGGTTGCGCCAGTTCAGCAAAAACCTGCTCTGCACAGTAGCTCCACGTCAGGATACGAGTTCAAGTGAAGTCAATACAACCACAACCGCAGGGCCCTATTGGGCCTCCCGTCACGTGGCGTCTGTCCGCGCAAAAGGCGAAGTGTGCCTTCAAAGCCTAACTGAGGCAGCTGAATGACCGAAGTTAGGAGCTGAACGTCGACGGCTGGGATTCTCAAACGCCTATCAGTCGGTTTGCGAAAGTCCAGGTTAATGGGAAACAGTAGGTTTGTGCTTGGTAGTCAATGTTTGAAAGGCACACAATACACCCAAAGACACGTAGTGCATGATGACATTGACGGCGCACTCGCGGAGTATGGCTGTGCTCGAACTGAGAACGTTCAGAACGCGCCGTAGCATCAACTTCGGTGGGGATGACGGGACCATATCCGTATACCGGCGTGGCAACTGTGCGGCAGTGGAGAAATCGATGCTGGATGTGGTGCACAATCCGAGCGAAGTCGATCATGACGGGAGACCAACACGTGACCCACCGGGCACGGTCTGTACTTGTTAACGAGATACGTCTCTACCTCGGTAGGGAGAGACACTTGGGCCTGGGCCTGGGCATGCTTGCACGTCTTGAAATTGCATCCTTTCTTAGTCTGATAACGCAGAGAAACCTGTGTGCCATCACGCCTTGGAATTTGGGCAAGTATGTTCGGGGGAACCGATGATACAGGCAACTAGCGCTGCCGGGGCGCACGTTGCGAGTTGGACCGTGGAGCTCGCTGGGCGGACGCATGGCTTGCTTGCCCGCGTGAGGTTTGGTTTGCGTTCACGTAGAGATCGGTCCGTGATTAATAATGTGGCGTACCAGGAGATGGTATTCCACTGAATCCTGGATCATCATAGACTGAGCCTCCCCGAGCAATGAGGATGCGTGGCGACCTTGGCTGGTTGACTGAAACAACGTGGTAAAGACATGCGTGTATAGGTTCACCATAGCATTGACGAGGCTCTCCAGGGCGTCGTTCAACAAGCGGGACAACGAGTTGGTATGAAATGCGCCAAAGCCGTCAGCTACGACGTCAGGATACTACTCGGTAGTGTCATCTCGAAGATATTACAGGGTATGTCGTAACTCCTCAATTGAACGGATTGATGCGGCTGGGTTGGTGTCACCGGATGCCCAGGTCGCTGAATCATGAGTCACGTGTCTGCTTCATCTGCCCTGGGCAGGTACCGACAGGAAGCGGTCAAGCGAGCGGGTTCCACCGCAAAATGTCATTTTCGCAGTCACTTTAGTCACGCGGTAATGGCCTTGCTAGGCCTCTTGGTGATGAATAGCTGAGACCCGACCTAGTGGCGACATTCGTAAAAAAAAAACTAGTTTTCTCTCGATACATACCTTGTGGTCGTGGTCCAACCAATGCAGTTAGGTGCACACGCCATTCCGCTGGCGACGGCCCGAACCCCGGGGCCCCAGTCGGTAAATCCATGAAGTTTGCAAAATGTTTCCGTGGTCCGAATGCCCAGTATCCTGTTCGTACTCGTTGCTCCTCCAGTACTGATCGTCCTGGCCACGCCCGCGGGAAGGCAAATACTGGTCCCGGGTTGGTGACGAAGCTCGAAAACGACTGTCCGGAAGAGGCGCACATGGCTGCTTGTGGCGAGCATCGTCGTGGAGATGGTTACGATAACTAGTCCGAGCCGATCCTCGGTCCCCATCACGAGGAGATCGTGCAGACCGATCCCGATACCCGAGGAAAAGCACGAAGTGAAACACCGCGTCTGCCATCAGCAGTAGCACGGTAAGGCTAGTCCGCGCCTGGGCGAGCGAATATCACATCTTGAACGATCTGCATAATCCCGCGATCGACTCCGGGCCTGACGGGAGTCAGGTGGACTGAAGAAAGGCGACCGAGGATTAGAGGACGCGTGGTGTCTGTGATCGCGCGACCGACTGCGGTCTCGTTGGTGGGTTCTTGGGCGTGGTTGAATACGGCCGTGTTGCTGATCCTGAGGCTCGGGACTGTGGCTTCGCTCCAATCGGGTGGCACGCGATCGTAACGATGCCCCGGACGCTCGATGTGATCTACACGGGACTCGGTGTCCGCGGCTGCAGTTGGCGTCTCAGGAGGAGGCTGCGATAGGATTGACGCACGCGGGGGTCGTGATAGCTGATGTCAGCTGCTGTAGGAGCTGCGTCTGGAACGTTCGTTGAGCTTCGGCCTGCTGGGCCAGCACGAGCTGCGTAGTCCACGCGAACTCCGCAATATAACAGCAATCACCCCGTCGACCGAAGCGACTGTACGCGTGGACGACGGTATATCAGTCTCCGATGCCCCAGGCGAAGCCGCAGTGACGGATCTGGAAAGCACGATTGGTGTGATAGGTGACCGTTCAACCGGAGCGGGTGGTACAATAGTCTCAATGTTAACAGCGGACCCCATATTACGGGAAGGTATATCTACGGCGTTATCAGTTGGCTGTGGTACGGTAGCCCCATTGGGCACGGGCGCTCCATTGTTGGTGAAAGTTTCCACGCGGACGATGTCAGGAAAGCCTCGCGGTATTGGTTGTCCCCGGGATATTCCAAACCGCTAGTATCTCGGATGGCGACTCAGTGTCGCTGTCGACGTCAGAGTCCCTGCGCGTGGATAGTCTGGTGGGGCCGACGTACTGGCGAGCATAGTCGACTGGGCGAACTGATATCACGCGGCCAAACTCCGTTACAACGCTGATCGGAGCCGTACCAAAATCAACCATGCTATCCGATCCAGTAGGAACGAACGTCTTCGGGAGTAGACGCTGTAAATCGATATCAGTACCAGAAGGGATGACGAGTTCCGTCTAGCGAGAGCGGAAGAGAACTGTGAATACGGTATCACGACGGGCGTCGTCGCCATGTTATGCATGGAGTCCGGGCGTCGAGGCGACGTGTCGAACTCGCGCGGGTAAAATATCAGTTGATAGGGCCACCCTTGACGTGGGGAAGAGTCACCGACAACGAAGGAGCTCGACTGACCAGGTGGAATGTGCCTCAGCTCCTGAAGCCGCACGTACATGGGGCCGTCCCAGTCACCGTCGTCCAGTTCATGCGGGAACTCGAGGCTGTTGCGGAGTTCGTCCGCGCGCGAAATCGCACCGGGGGGGAGGGGGTGGCCCATTCTTCTTCTCTGCTACATGAAGGACCCGCGTCCTGAGCTCCGAACTGTCTGCGGTCACCAAGAGTAACCACTACTACAGTGGTTTTCTCCAAACCGGAAACATCCGGCTCGCTGAACCAGTTCGGAGGATCGGTTCAGCGAATCGAGCACCCCTCGTTCTGTAATGTGCCTTCAATTTAAGATCCTACGTCCTTGAAGTATTAAATGGAGCAAAGTCCTTTGTAGAATCTCCTAAAGCTTAGCCTCATGAACAGTATCAGTAAAACCTATTGTCTGTTTCATCTCTAAATACCTCGATCAAACGATCGATTTATAACGAAGCACTCACATTTAATGTGAGTGCTTCTTATTCACGCTTGCAACGTGGATCAACTATTTCGATATAAACTGGTCAAAACGGCAAAAACATATGTGAGCTTAGGGTTATAAGATATCGGTATTGAGGTCGGTACAAATATCTACGAGTTCGGACAATTGGTCAGGACCAACTATTTACCAACTCGTGCCCTTGCTGCCCAAAGTTTACTGGATAGTCTTCGCAGAGCCGGAAGTATCAAGTTCGAGTCTGGTATAAGCGTGTCCTACAAATTTCCTTTGCTCCAGGAACTCGAGTCTGAAGATGGTCGAAGTTACGTAAGCCGCTGACTGCTGTTACCTTGACTCAAACACAGTGACGCAAGTAGAAACACTAATACAGTTGTGCACCTCGTTTTCGACACCCATATAAACCCATACCCTTTAATATTCTATATATCAAGATGATATTTTTACGTCAATTGAACTTATAATATACAATCACCTGTGATATTTGATTCGGTCCACCCTGTCGAAAACGAGGTGCACAACTGTAGTTCAAGCTGATTGAATGCATTTATTTACTCCACTAGGCTATTGTTCATGCCGTACAGACATAGCAAAAGAACTTGTAGCGAATTTTCTCTTGGACAGAGGTTCAGTATCGGATGATACGTCGTTATCCGGTGACAATAGATACAACGATGGGTAGTGGTCAAACCAGTGCGCAACGCACACATCATAACTGAAGCCATCACATTGGCACCACGCACAATACAGTCGGATATCGAGTTGATACGTTGGGTCAACTAGCTTCAGGAATACTTTCTTCGCCATTTTTTCCATCTCAACTTCGTGTTTCTTCTTGTGAAAAGGGTCGTATATCCAGATGATCCGTATCTTAAAGTCGAAAATGGCCCCACACCAATGTCCGAAGTCAATGTTGATGTAGACCGGGCACAGAATTGCCATCCTGGCGTGACACTTGCTGAAAATGAAGTCCTTCGTGTCGATGGGTCTATTACGTTGCTCGCCGTCCGAAAAATGGGCGAATGCCGGATTGACAACGTGGATTGCAAGTGGGGGAATCCATGATGCCTCTGCTGTAATATGTATTGCAGCACTTACCATACACCGATCGCTTAGGCAGCCTTCATCACCAAAGCTAACAAGCTTGGCAAAATCAACTGACAGCCCGCCCGAATTGATAGATCCATGCATATCCATGGTCAAGATAGTATCAGCAATCTGATCTCGGTTTTCTTGATCACCCGGGTCGTCTAGGTCAACACGTTTGGCCCATGAAATCAGCGATCGTGCCCCCCAATCCGTTTTGACACATAATGTCATTCATTCATACTCTCGATGTTGGTGTCCCGAAACGTCTCCACATTCTAAACCACAACACCAATATCTCCTTGGTGTAGGACGACTCCGATAATTTTTTTCTCGCGCGTTTTCAAGTTTTGAATCGCAGTGATGCATTTCTTCACCAGTATCACTACATATTGAAAGCACAGTATGATGGTTAGCACTGACACATACAAAAGTTGGTTAATTGGGGTAGTTGTTGTGGTGGTGGATTGATTGGGTCCGAATTGGTGAACATACAAGCTCGTCACCAATCACCAACTAACTCACCAACTCTTCACTAACTAAACCAATTACGTCAATGAAGCAACTTACCTAGTAAGATGTCGCGAACATTGTCCTCGACTGTTTCCCCGGAACTGGCACTTATCATCGTCGCTTTTGGACGTTTGAACACTGCATTAGAAGGCATTGGGCGCAGTGCGTCGAATATATCTTCAACGTCACACAGTGGTAGCCGCTCTTGTTGCTCCACCTTGTTAAAATTCTCCAGTGTAACATCTCCAATTGTAGTGAAACGGTTTGCAAGATTCTCGCTTTCTTGGTATTCCGTTCGCTGCTTGGACGTTTTGACAGCTTTTTGTAGCCGTGGACGTCCAGTGGGACGGCTCGATTCATTCAAATTACTCAATAGAACGTTTGGCATATCTCGTGTGGCCGTCTTCGTCTTTGCTGTTGATGTCCCCCTCACATTTTCAGGTGTTTCCCCCCCATTCAGTGCTGCATCCACGTTAATGGCGTGTTCGACAAAGTCCAAATTCAGTCTTCGCTCAGCTATCACTACTCCACCCTCACCAACTGCAGTTTGGCCGGCTACAATAGTTCCTCTTTGCCAAACTTTTGGCTGCCATCAACAACATGCTTCTCTACGTCCATTATGGAATGCTTCACACCCTCGCTCAAAATGATTCCGTGTCTGGGGGTTTCGTTGCCCCTTGGGTTGCGTTCAAGGTGCTTCAAATGATTTAGCCATTGATTATAACCACCAGTCCTTTTGTCGGTTACGACCTTTGCAATCCGCTGGCAAATAACAAACGCTGTTTTGTACTTCGCGTTATGTGACATCACTTTCGGTCGCTACGCATCGCCCACATCGGCGACTGAAAAATCTTTTGAATCAGGAGCAGGGTTTTCGAGCAAAGCTCATCGTGGCGGAACCGCGTCATAGGGAATAGCCAGCGACTGCGATAATTTGCGATGGAGAAAAAATGATAGGGCGATATGGCAAAAGATGAGTCTGGTTAAAACGCAGCTGCAAGTGTTCATATCAATGTCGACCAATGGCAGCCATAAAATAAACCAACACGTTAATGAGATCCAAAACGAAACGCTACCAGCATAACTTACCGTGTAGTTTTGCGGAGAATCTTTGCTCTCAAATGTTTGAAGCGTTGAGGATAGTTCGCTTGATTTCACGTTGTAGTAGACTTGCAGACTAACCTTGTACTATTTCTCCTCTAAATTGCATGCATGGTAAGTGGCAATCCGGCCTAGCAGCTGCATCTCTTGGTCATACCGATTATTTACGCGATGTCCGACGCGTGTTGCCTTAGTCGTATAATTGGATTCCACTGCCTGTTGAAGAAAAAGGAGCGTCTCGATGCTCTCATCCATCGGCATATGTCTTGTCAAGACATCCTTCGCAGTCCCCAGCTAGCACCAAGTCTGTTGTTGGTATTATTGTCGAAGTGAGGTATGTCTCCACGAAGAAAGTGCACCATCGCTCCTTGCACGACGACCAATTTGACGATAAGTAGTCGACAAAAGCTGGCTTGCCTTGGCAGAGCTCACCCAGGTAGATTGAACGACGCCTCACTCGACGCTCGAACCATCATCGTAAGCTTTTCAGATGCAATTTCTCGAAGTTGGAAAACCATAATCCCTGTTGCTGACTTCGCGTTTGAGACAAATCTATCACGTGGAAGTGGCACAAAATGACTGATGCCTCAGGAAATTCAGCTTCAAGCGTCGACAGCTCGATAAAATCCTTACCAATAACAATTACTTTGACATCGTTCCAGCTCTTGTTGTTACGCTTAAATGCTGATACTGCATTCTTCATGTTCTGTTGGGTCTTCCCATCAATTAGTGCAAGCTGTGCAAAAGCCCACTCACGTATTTGCCTGTCACCATAAGCTGAAAAGGCGGTACCTGAATACACGTAGCAACACATAGTTAGACATCTTCAGCAACGTAGTTGGTCTTTCCACATATTACACCAACGGTATCACCAACTCTATCAACTACCATACCACCTAAACCAATGAAACCAACTACCATACCAACTAATCCACCCTACACTCTTCACTCTTCACAGCACTCACATGTTGATATTGGTGCCGTGAGTAGCATCAATAAACATAACCTTCAGAAATAAACGTGTCATGCCCCTCTATGGCATGTCGGGAAGGTAATGCAGCTTGTTTGCTGAGTGTCAACGTCGCGAAAAACGTTGGCTACGTTAACCGGGCCTTTACTGAAGTCCTGGAACAACTCTGTTACGTGAACATTGTCGTTGGGGGACGTGTAAGACCCGCAACGCATCTCAGCGATCATGTTACCGATGTCCTTCAACAGAATTGGTTTGACTGATACCTCTTTTAGGTATCGGATGATCTTCTTTTTCTTGGCTCCACTTACGGTCATGCAAAACATTTACACATCAGAAAACATTCGTGTCATTTAAGCCGGATGCCACATGCCTTGCCACATCATCCGAACCACGCTACGAGTCGCTGGCGATGTGATTTTACGCGTGTCAGCGTAAGTGTTGAACACGTTTTCGTCGATCTTGTGGTTATGGATGGAGTTGTGCTTTCGCACCATCACGCGGAATGATCCATCTGCATCTTGAAACATCAACGTAATCATCTTTGCGGGGGATTCAATACGACGGGTGATACGATTCGTTCGGACCTCACTTCCTGGAGACTGGAACTCTCTGCTGTGCGTGCAATTTCAGTCCTTGGTGTAGTAGCGAAGCGATTTATCCTAGAGATTCGACTAAATGCCCCGATTTGCTGCCTGCTGAGTACGACTTCGATTTCTATCTTTAATATAATTGCTTGTTCGAAGTTTATACAGTGAAATGTATCGCATTGATATCTAATCAGAGCCACAGAAAATGGTAAGCTATAAACAAGTTAATAGTTAGTTCATCGGAGTGCTAAGCTGTCGAACGCCGTATCTATGTTATCCCACGAGTCGAAGACTCCGTTAAAGGCTGAGCAGGTCGCACTAACTTCTTGCTCAGTCTCGCCGAGATCACCGCCATTTGCTGCTTCGGGCGGTGATGTGTCGGCAAAATCTTGTGTTTCTTCTCTGGTTGATGCGGGCTACTGCCTGATTTCTCCTCTGTGCTGTCGTTGTTGCGCTTAGCCTCAGCCTTTGGAGCGCGACGAGCCCGCTTGCTCTTCTTCTTCTTTACCTCCACCATTAGGGAGAACGGGGGGAATGCATTGGAATTTTTTAAGATTTTAGAATTTTACAAAATCAAGTCTATGGTTAGATTAAAAACGGTATTCCTGCGAGTATTTTTTACGACCAAATAGTTGGTCCACGTAGCCTCTTCTCTTCTTATTTGCTATTGTGAGTAACACCAATTTGTACTGCTAAAACTGTAGTCGACTTATAATAGCGTGTCGGTCGATTTATTTAAAAATTCCTCTGAACGCTGGGACGCACGTGGGCATTCCAGGGCAGGTTGTACTCAAGATTGGTGCCAAAGATTCGCGCCACTCGTTCGCACTGAGCAGCCTACGCAATAATGGAAAACGACAGCGCGACTTCTGAAGTCAGAGCCGTACATGGTGAACATAAGTATTTAGAGCATCCCACCAGTAGGGCCAAAACAGTCTGGTAGATCCGAATTGTCCCGCACCAATAAAGTGAAAATAGCAAATCGGCGTGCCTCGGCTATTTGCTCGCCAGGTTTGCAGGGAATACCGAGGACGACTGAGTCGTGCATAGACTCACCATATCTGATAATTTGAGCTTGACAATGATCTCCATGATTGCAACCACTAGGGTGTGGCGCAGCAATCACTGGAGGGGGCGGCGTTAGACATCGCTGGAGAATACGGGGCTACCATTCACGACTTCATTTTCAAATTGTTGTGGGGGGCAGGAAAGCATGGTTGCCAAGGGGCAAGACCCCGGGTAAAATCTCGAGAGGATGAAACTATAATACCATCGAGGACGGCGCGTTGAGTCACGCTTGGGTTCGTATTACCGGGGATGCTTCAACAAGCGTGTACTATACCTCGAAGCGATTTTGGAGTCGGGTCAAGGACCAGTTTCAAGCTGATGAGGAGATCAAGTCGCGCTGTGGTATTCTATCGGAATAGCACAGTGCCAAGAGCCTTCAAGCTCGCTTCGCTCAAATTTATCGGAAAGTTTATCAAATGTGTCCGCCAAAGTGAACGTTGTGCCCCTTCGGGATCAAACCAGAACGATGTTGTTATGCCCGCTGACCAGCTCTATCAGCAAAACCATAAGCAAAGGAAGTCATTTGACTATTCGGGGTCATAGAAGATCTTATCAAAGTGCGCCAAGTTGTCGGATGGTGTCAGCAACAAGATGGACAGCGATCGTAAGCGGATCCGAGATGACACAAGCGTGGAACTGGACCCTCCGTCCGACGCGGGAGGCGGCAAATCCGACGATTCATCTGGGGCTGCTTTGGCAGATCGAACGGATAGAGCCTAGGTGGGGCCTACGAGTTGGACTCGCGGTATCAAAAGTCGCTAAGCGCTCTAAATAAGAACAGTGTGCCGCTGATCGTAGGGCTGCCACGGATGAGAAGATGGCACACGGACTGACAAGACGCACTGAGGTGGCAGTAGCTCAGGTGATGAACAATGTATTCATGAACAGTAACGTTCCAAGTTACTACTAGGAAGAAGACCACTAGCCATGAGCGAGATTTTATCAACTTTAGTATCCCTCGCTTTAGAGGGGACTCTACTCAAGAATTGTTGAAATGGATTCAACAGTTCGAGCACCTTATCAGATGAGAGCTGGGCGTCATAAGAGAACGCACAGCATTTGAATCTTGTGTTGGATGACGAAGCGTTGGATGCTTGGATAACAGCTTCGGACAAAGAAGATATGGCGGATCCAGACGCATTTGATGACGCATATCAGAATTGGGGCCGGATGTTCGTACCTAGTATGTACTACGAGCGACTCGAGGGGTATATTTTTCTCTTTGCCAAGAGCCGCAACGAGGCAGTTGCAGAATGTCATCAGCGAATGCGCCAGATCTCGCGCATGCTCAACAACCTCCCTATTAATGGTCTCGAGATGGATAAAACATAGCTGATTCGCACTTTCAAGCGCGCTATGTCCAATGGGTGGAAGACCGCGTACAAGCTTGGCGGAATTCACCTAACCTCGATGCCCAAAACCGTGCAGTATTTTGAGGCCTTGGAGCAGTCAGAGCGACGCCAGGGCAAAGAGCGACATGCGGGCAACTGGAAACAGAACACTGGGAACCAGTATTCAAAGAAGCGCAACTCGGAGAAGCAGAGCATCCGCGGAAAGAACAACAAGAATGGGTTTAACAAGTCTCAGCAGTCCCACAGCAGAGTGGCGACAAGTGGTGTTGTCTACACAAGACTAGCTCGCATAGTGACAGCGAGTGTTTTCCCCAGAAGAAGAACGTTTTAAAGGGCAACAACAACCAGATGTCGACCGCCAAGAAGGCGGAGGAGGCCAAGATGACGTGCATGGAGGACTTGGACTACTCGTTTAGCGATGTCATCAGTAGTATTTTGCGAGAGAAGCCAGTCAAAACACCACCGATGCGTCTTCGCTTCCGCCTGCAGAAGACGTTGGAAAAACAGGTCGCTTTGGCTGATACAGGCTATGGAACAAGCTACATCAATGCAGATGCGCTATCAGCAAATCAGGGACTCAGGTTCAAATTATCACCCTCGAATTTAACCGACGAGCCGGTTGGGGGCTGTGTCAATGCTGCTGGTTCGATGCCAATGAAGTTTCGATTTTTGGATTTTGAACTACGGTACGCGTATCACGCAAACTGTTTCTGTCATTAATGATGCTAAGGACGAGGTGGTTATCGGACGAGATTTACGGGGAGCATTGGGTATGATAGTCAATTTCCCCGATGGAATTCGGATTAGTATATCAACATAGTGGATTCAACACGGGCGCTGTCCCGAAGACGTCTAACGAGTAGTTGGAGGTGGACACCGTTGACGAGTTGAAGGAGATCAACGACACAGCAGTTGAGCCGAGAGACATGATTGGCGAAGCTGCGATTGACCAGTTCATGTACTAACAAATCGTTGAGTTGCTAACACCCTTCGAGAAGCTGTACAACGGGCATTTGGGTCGAATGAAGTTCCCTGATAATGTTCTGTCTTGGTGGAGCATTACACGCCCGTACATGCTCGACCCTATTCGACGCCAAGGAGAAGAAGATGCAGCATGGAAGGGGATCCAGCGGCTTATACAACTCGATGTTCTGGAGCAGATTTTTGATAACGACTGGACGTCTCCAGTTTTGTTCTTGAAGAAGCTCGACGGACGACTTCGTTTGCTGACTGACTTCAGAGCGTTGGACAAGTTCTTGAAGCACCATCCGTATTATGCCCCTCTGATACGTGAAATGCTGATACAACTAGGTGGCGCAAAGTTGTTTGTAATCTCTAGACGCGAACATGGGGTATTATCTCAGGTAATTGGCAGAAAGCGGTTGACCGCTAACAGCATTCTGTACTACGTTCGGCAAGTTTCGGTACGAGCGTCTATCACTGGGTATATCGACGGCGGACAAGTATCAAGACTGCATGTCGAAGATATTAGCGGGCTTGGATTTTATGATCGTCTATCTGAACGTCATTCTCATCTTCTCCAAGACAGCAGAAGATCATTTGGAGCATTTACGTGTAGTATTTACACGCCTGCAAGTGTACAACGTGACGCTAAACGGCAAGAAGTGCCATATTTTCTGGCCAACTGTGGGGTATTTAGAATTTACTCTCAATGCAGGTTTTAAGCCTCAAGAGAAGCAAATTCGCCATAATCCAGCTGAAAGAGCCGAAAAACAAGCAAGAATTGGGTAGATTGCTTGGAATGATTGGCTATTAGTGGGAGATGGTGTCGGGCAAGTCGGCGTTGCTGGAGCCGTTAACCCAGCTGATCTCATCAAATGCAGCGTTCGTATGGACGTCGGTGGAGAGTGACACCTTCGAAGAGATCATGAAGGTGTTGGCGAAGGCAGTCTTGCTGTCCTTCCCAGACTTCACGCATTTATGCAGATGCAAGTGGAAAGCAGATAGGAGGACTCATCCAGCAGCAAGAAAAAAGAATTTCAGTATTTTTTCGAAGCCTTACACTTTCACAGCGAAATTATACAACCAGGTAACTTGAGTTGCTGTCTGTGGTGGAAATGCTGAAGCATATCGGATAATGCCGCTTGGATTTCCTGTAGTAGTGGATACCGATCACAAGAACTTAATATTTCCCACGGAGACTTCATTGCGGGTGAAGAGATGGAAATTATTCATATCGGAGTGTATGATCACCTGTGAGTATATCCAAGGCCGGACCAACGTGGCTGCTGACGCATTTTCTAGGATGGAATATGATGGAGTCGTTACGAACAAGCACGATGCAGAACTAGAGGCGTTGCTAGTTGATCCGGTAGACTGTGTAGTAGATGGCAAATACATTTTTAAAAAAAGCACCAGAGTGAAGACGAAGCCGCGCAAAGTCCTGCATAAAGGACACACGTGATCCCGACTACCGAATCCTGAATTGACTTCCCATAAGCGCGGAGTAATTCCTACTTTGCTGCGAGATGAGATGGTGGAATGGTATCACACACCCGGGCGCCAAACGCCAATGTCATACTATGAAGCCAGCTTTTACTGGTCTGGAATGGAGCGAAGTATCGTAGATTTTGGAATGCATGACGTGTAAGTGCGCCAAGTCACACGGAGGAGCTCAGTCTTATGGCAAGCTGCCACCTCGCGAAATGCAAATCGTCCATTCTTTCGATGTGATTCACGTCGACACGATGGGACGATATGGTAACGAGCGCCAGTACGCGCTCACTGGGATTGATGAGGCCACACGATGGTTATAAGTATCACTTTAGAAGGACAACCGTGGAGCAACAACTTCAGAGAACTTCGATGTAACCTGGCTCTGTCGATATCCGCGACCGAATGAAGTGATGTTTGATCGAGGCGAGTTTCGAGAGATGCGAGCCAGCTATGGCATCAAGTCCAAACCGATATCGGTCAAGAACCCAAAGGCCAACGCTATATGCGAGCGTGTTCATCTGGAGCTGGACAATTGCATCACATGTCAGCCTGAAACAGATTGGAGACAACTTATGCAGTACGCACCTTTTGCAGCTCGGTCGAGTTATCGCAGTATCTTAGGAACGACGCCTGCACATTTGATCTTCGGACAAGATTTGGTCACTCGACAACTTCAAGAAGCAAATTGGAGCTACGTGACCAAGAGATGATTTGATGCAATTTTGCGCGAGAATAATCCTAAAATATGCCACGAGACTCCAGCATTTCTACTACACTGGTGATCATGTCATGGTTCATGTGCCTCCGAAGGGCCGAGGAAATAAGCACCGTGATATTGCGAAAGGACCAGATGCAATCACTGAAGTTTCTGATAACGGAACGGTGATGATCAACTACGGCGCCACCAATCAGCGAGTGAATATTCACAGACTATTTCGATGCTAAGCGGGCAACAGCATGGGGAGGAGTGACAACACCGACCACCAACGATGGAGTCGATCCCGGTGTGTCGACAGTCAATGCCGATGGTGAAGATTTGTCTGCGATTGAACTGCTACTTACGTAGTTGAAGTCGTACGTATCTATTTCCCTTTCTCGTATTGAAGTAGCTGCAAGTCCCAACGGGGTTGGGCACGATGCAGAATAGTAAACCATAAACAATCTTACTTCTACCAGCTAAAGCTAAGGTCCTCTGTGAGCCACGACCAACGCTACTCCGATGCTGAAAGCCCCGCTGCGAGCCGAGGGTTGTCAAGATGCTCGTAGTGCAACTTGAAATTCCTCTTCTTGTCGGCACTTTTCCCTGGTTGAGAGTCTCCGCGTTTTTATCTTTCTCCACAGTCGTCACTGTAATCCAACCACCTCAGGGAGGTGTAGAGCTCTTCTGTGCTGCCTAAGAGCTCTTCCACCACGACATCATTTGATGTCGTGCTTGTGCGGCTTGCTGTTTCGTTCGGGAAATTTAACAATGCCAATGTTGTCATGTATTGTCAAACCTAATGCCTCCCATTTTGGTCGGGTTGTGGGAACGCCCTACCGAGAGGGTGACATGACACGCGATCGCCGCTGTTCGGGCGTCGTCCCTGTGGTGGCTCCTAGTTCCTAGCGGGTGGGGACGTCTCCACGGGCAGGGGGAGATGGTGTTGGCTGTGAAATCCTATTCCGCAGTCTAGCCGTGCAGAAGACTTCCCTGCGAATCATCACTGCGGACGAATGCGGCATGACCCAGGAAAATGATTCCGACGCATGACAAGACCAAGAAAGGGTGCTCTAGACTTTGTAATCTACATGGTGGCGTTTGCGGGATTCGGTAAGCGCAAGGAGCAAGAACAGATACTACAGATCGGGAGCTAAGAGTTGGTGTTGAATCTGCCGACGATCGAAGGGTGACCGTGCAAAGAAAAAGAAAAGGTACTACAGATCAATGCACGTAAGTGTGAGGGGCCGGTCGTTGGTAAACCCACGGTCACCTGGTGTTGATGAAGGAATTCGAGCAGGATAGCGACGCAACCAGCGCTACTATCCAAAAAGGACGAGAAAGGGGGGGGCATTGAGAGTCATCCCAGCCCATGCGAAGGTATAACGTATATCTTAGAGTACACGTAGGTTACTTAGTACCCTACATGATCGTTGAGGTTGGCGCGATAGCATAATACATTACATTGTTAACGCTTCTCAATGTGCGACAGGTGCCCGTAAAACATCAGACCTGGTGCGGCAGCTTGTACCACTATGATATTTTGCTTCTAGCCTCGCTGGTGGTGATGCGCTTAGTCGGATGCGTGACACATGCATATTTAAGGCCCCTCACACTTATTTACATCCATATTACCAGACATGATATAAAGATATTTTGCATATGAAAGGACGAAACAGCCTTTGAAGGTTGTCAGGAGTGCCCATTTTGAATCAAGCAAAGCCGAAAATATACCACCAGATCGATTGCCCTTGCATATATATTGGCATACGTCTGTTTATTATCTCGGCTATAGTCTCAGTTTTAGCATAGCTAAGTCTTATTTACGATCAAACCATGATTTATAAAACAGCGCTATGTACCCTCGTTGCCGATATATAAACTCGGATTTCTGCATGAACACTTTGATGTGTCTCCATAAGGCAGAATTGCCCGTTCAGATGGGCAAAAACGATGTTTTCGCCGTACAACGGACCACTACACCAGAGTAAAACTAGAACCCTGTACAGCTTGACACCACTGTGAAACAAGCAGGGTCTAGGTAAGCTATCCATGGCATCCTCAAACGCCTGATTTTGGTTTGGTCCTGAAAACGCTAAGATCGTGTTGACTTAACTCCCTGTGTTTGAATTCACCCTCGTTACCCTAACCCTTTCACTTGTGTTGCGGTAACGACTCCGGAGTAAAATCAAAACAGACTTCGCATTTCTCATGAACTCTCTGATTAAGAGACAGGGCAGGTCTGCTTAGAGGTCTAAATAGAGGGCAAAATATCTGCAAGGGACAATACTTGTGATACTGCCACTAGCGCACTAAAGCAGTTTCTCCACGTCGCAAAAGCAGATTTGAACAACATCCGTGGCTTTAGTGGTTGTTAGAATGCCGCAACCAGCCTAGAGTCCACAACATCTAGTTTGCTCATAATATCTTATGTTGAAACGGTTGAGATTAGATAGAAGGAATTCGAGCAATGCCGCTTGATACGTTTCCATACCAACAACTCTGAGCTCGACCAGTTTTCAATTGGCCAACAGCCAACAACCGACACTCCATCAACGTGTCTTAACATTGCCAGGAGCCCACCTGTAAAATCTAAAGCTCGAAGAAAAGACTGTTACAAGCAAGACCCCACAAGACCGACGGGAGGTCTGTACAGTGTCCACGCTGTGTTGATTTCGCCTCCTCCTAAGTGCAGCCTCTCTACACGCCAGAAGTGAGGCAGTATTGGGTTTCACACTTGCTCAAGTTGCTGCTGTTGAATGCCGTGATACAGGAGAAAAGCGGTCAACTTTCACACTTGAAACTCCCCACCACCAGCTGTTCGAGCCACCTTCACGGTGGCACCATGCTTACGCTGGAACCCAGACACGAAGTCCATAAGCCATTTTTGCTGCCTCGTCCTTCGTCTGCAGCAGATAGACCCCGTTGTAACTCGACCACGGCCTGAACAAACCGAGCCTGAACCGTGGTTCGGTCGTTTTTTTATGAACCAAATAAATCCCAGAATCGTGATTTTGAGGTTTTAGGGGCTCAGTATGAATTAACTTAAACGAAACCAAACCAGAGTGAAACAACGTAAAACCGCAGCACTAAGTCCGCGGCTTTTGTGGAGAGGCCAGGGGTTACGCACAACACAAAAGGGTATCGCACGCAAACCCACCTCGTATTGCTCCACATTGCACAGGCTTCACCACGATGAATGAACTTGTGGCAGGTAGAACAACTCTCGACAGTGCTGAGGTGGAAATAAGGATTTAGTGGAGATGGGCAATAAAAGTATATCTAAAACTTTCTATTGAGCGTAAAAATATTTGAACTTAATTTAAAATATTTTGTGTGCCATCGCTGTTACGATGCCCTCGTTTTTCAGCCTGATATACGAGGGCCGGGGCCGTGTCACGGTCAGGCTAGCTACATGCCGCGTGGGATCGACACTGACAGCATCTATCGCGCCAGGCCTATTATAGGACCTGTAGGCAGCGAGCGACCAAAGCTACGGGCTCTCGCCGAGGCCGCCTCAGGCTCTGTGACGCGTTCCTCTCGACGACGGTGCTCTGAGCAGCAGTTTTCGATTAGAAGGATAGCTTCAACGTAGCCCTCATTGTCATCGAGGCGTTGAACGAGTTGTTCGTATTGTGTGATCAACGCAAAGGCCCTTGCAGCCCAATCGCGACCGTGGGGAGACCAGGCCGGCGCAACCTCGTGCTTCGTGGGCAAGTTGCTGACTGCTTTGGCCGATTCAACTTCGAGGCGGGCTGGCGTACGCCTTGATGGAGCCTGTCGCGATATACATCAGCTCTCCCAGGTTGTCTACGATGCATTTTTGTCGTTGCGACAGAGCCTGATCAAAAATTTGAGTACATGTAGGGTACACACAGTCCGCCTTTGTGGTGCTATATTATGTAGCACAACAACGGCGGCAGGTTGATATCTGGCGACACTAAAGTTGGGGCGGTACATAAGTTATGTGACATAACTGATGCCGTGCGTAGCCCGGAAAGCTCTGTTTCCTTGGTCTACCAGTCGCGAAGGGGCAAACTCGCAGGTTGTATTGCCGGAAAGGCCGTGGAGATGGCATTTGGCTCGATCCCGCAGGGGACGAGTTAAATGCCTAATTAGACTAATGTACTATGAATGAAAGTAGCTTGCAGACTGAGCTGCCAGGGTGGTTGGCAGCCCACCGCACTGGATTCGGCAGCAGAGCTCCCCTGCGCTCTCCCACCCTCTTCCGTGCTGTCTTATCTGGCTATCGTCTCTGGCGCAGGCTCCTTGGACAACCGAAACCATCATTCCTGCTGCTTCGCCCCGGAATCCCCAGATATTCGCTTTGTTCAGTCAATTTTGAGTTAGGCTTCCGAGGCACGAGTGAGAGTAGGTGACACGGTATAATCCCGTAAAGCTTCTACGAGTTACCCAGTATGCAACTCCGGTCATTGCACCGAATAATGTTGCGTTAATGCTGCACGAATGTCACTTGTTTAATGTGGTCGCATGAATGTCGTTCTTGTCCGACTGGGTCAAAGGTCCCCCATTCTACCATAGGATGTGACAGTGAATAAGTTTTAATGTCATTTTAGTAGTGTAACTCACGCAGAGACAGTTTCTCAAATTTTCGATCATATAAAAATATACGTTTATAGAAGGTAGACGACGGTTTGCGAAAGCATCAAATTCTGGACTAATTCTGGACTAATGGCGTGCGGTGCCCAGGAAGCCTGGGATAGCAGTATACTATCTGGACTTGCAACTGTGGCGTTTTCCAACAATGAACGGTCAGTACCGTGTTTAGCAGCATCATAGGTGTTTATATACAATGCTAAAACATAATGTCGAGGCTGAACAGGATGAAGAAAGAGTCGAATACCGTGGCACTTTTATATATTAATCGATAATCCCAGCTACAACTACTTGTACCTCTACATCGAGTAACACTATCTTCAAAATTGTTATTTTTAAGCGCGCCGACACATACACAGTAGATTCATTCGCTAAATATGCATGTATCTACTCGAGATAGGATCGAGTTAATCTAAGCTTATCTTGAGCGTAGCTACAGCAGCAGCGCCAAACAGCAATTTGTGCATCTAGTTTTCATGTACAAGGCTGTGTAGCAGGTATGCACGGGAATCGTGATTTTTAAAAACTTGGTACGGATCCGTCTCAGCTTTATAACTATAGAGCTAAACCCTGCAGTTAAAGATAGCGAAGCACTCAGGGTTTCGATATCTTGCCATCTACTGCCCTGTCGTAGAGCACTTCGTTAGATCTAAAGCACTCTATAAGCGGAGCCATGAAGGGGAGCTCGGGTGAGCTTTTCACTTGAGTAACAGGAAAAAAAGAGTGTTGATGGATTTGAGCGTTAAATGTTGAAGAGGAGCAATACTCATTTTGCCCAGCTAATGCATGTAAGAGCATCGCCGAGAATTGTTACGTGAAAGGAGCGCCAATGTCGTTTCTCAAATGGTGTTGCATGAATGTTGTTCTTGTCCGACTGGGTCAACATACACCTTTTTGGAATAGTCTCACGATTAATCCAGTTTGCAGTCATTTTACTACGGATTTTTTCATATGCTTTGAAATATTACAAAAATATCCATTCATGTATTTATACAGGATTGACGAGGGGTCAGCGATCCTGGTACGAGCTCCAGAGAATAAATTGTTTGGCCACAGTAAATCGCGTGGCAGTCATAAGTTGGGCGAGTGCACTTACTGGTGGCAGGACGCCAAGATTCTCTTTTAAGGGGCCGCTCTTAGCCAAAATAAAAGGGTGGATTTCGGCCTAGTGGCCCAATGAAACGGCTAGAAAGCATGTGATGGTGGACGCCATCTGTGTCCACTTGTTGGGATCAGATCCAGGTTCGCCGGGGCAAATTAGCGCTGGCGGATGTCCCCCCCCCCATCAAATCAGCCCTATGCCCCACCATGTCCATCTCGCACGCCTGGTAGTCGCTATTAATATGCATCGAACTCTCCGAGGAAAATGCCGACATGCTGCTGCTTGGCATGACAGCTTACAAGTCTTCAAAAAACCAGTTCATGCCCTGCTCCGCGTGCGCTTCCGCTACCCCGCATTCGATGCGGTAATGCGGTACCAGAAGTTTAGCAGTACATGCAAACAGCGCAAGGCCGTAGCTCCGTTTGCTCAACGCTCGTGGCGTCCCAAGATCCTGACCTGTCAGGAGGCAAAAACCGTGGCGTTGAGCGGGCTTAGCTCGCCGTTTTCGGTGGCTAATCCGCGTCGAAAACCCTGATTACACGGGGCTCAACGGATGTTCATCCAAGACATGATTCGCGGACATCTCACGCCTCTTCGGATACTACATCAATGTCCCGTAAGTTTGAGCTGAGTCTGAAAGAACTACCAGAGCTACGAACAGTGCAGAATTTTGTGAGTCACTATCGCCGAACAAAGTTTGGCGAAAATGATCGCGTCGGCGTTGTGGCTGCGCACGTTGCAGCTCGACAACTCCTGCAATAGCTCCTGTCCATAGTGGCGTACGGGGTTCATCTAAGTTTCGTTGTGGATTCAATTGTACTCTTGGCGTTGGGTACCCTATGTGCCTCCAAGGCACTGCATGAATGAGGCTAGCAACAGGAGTAGCTAGCCGAAGCTAGGATTAACTTTCATTCAATCGATCAGTTCTCAAATTGACTCTCCGGACTCGAGCGGCCTGGCACTTTTGAAACGTTTCAAATTCAAAATCGACTGGGTTCAACCGTCGACCAACCCAATAACCATGATTCGCCCCGCGCAGAAGGACGACAAATAGCGCTATCTCACGTACTCGATCACCGTACGTGCAGCCAACAAAGACAAATAAATTGAAGAGGAAGTGGTTAAAAGAAGATGTCCAAGTCCATCGACGGCGGACGCCAAACTTCCTCGTGTGAACGTACCACTTCAACCAACTGGCGACGCTGAAGCATTGTAACGCCACAGCCAAGTTCCTCAATCCGACCACCGAACTCGAAGGCGACCTCCGAGAGGTGTTCGAGGCTGCATCAATTACTGGCGACGACGTGAGCATAGACGAGGAGTTCACCCGCGCGCTATGCAAGGCGTCCATCGTCGCCCTGCCCGTGGGCTACAGCGAGAAATTGCAAGAGTAGCTGTGGGAGATGAAGAAGACTCGAAATGAGTCGCTGACAGAGTACAGCAAATAGTTCCGTGCCTTGGCTCGCATGGAACACACGCTCGCCAGGCTTTAAGAGTACTCGCTGATGTGCGAGGATGCGTTGTGCCACCTTTCAAATGCGGTCTGCCGTCTGAATGGCAAAACAAGAATGATGCCAGCAGTCAAATTTACACTAGGGTTGCTGCCCTCGTGCTTTTCTTCGAACAGATTGAACAAGGTGAGCAGCGCCTGTACCGAGTGGTTGTCAGGACAAGCTGAAGTACAACCACGACAATACCCGTAACAACAATAATAATAAAAAATAACAACAATAACCGTTACCAGCAATTCAAAGACGGAACCGTTGCTGAGAAACGGCAACAGCAACGGCAACAGCTCAGGAAGCAACAACTACTGTACCTTTCACGCATAACACGCAGGACTGCTGTGCGCTTCGCCATGACAACCAGCAGAAAGAACACCAGCAAGTGGATCAGCGACGTGGACCCTGAGGGGTTCAGCATGACTAACGAATCCACCAAACACGAGTAGAGCAACAGTACGAACGAGCTGGAAGGTCCAGCGATGACGAGTACCTATTGTGTCGGACTGCATGCACCGCCTGCCAGCTCGCCACCACCGATGAGATAGATGATCAAGCTGGAGTCCGGCAAGGGTCGCTATCAAGCCCTTCTGTCCAGTGGCTGCTCGCACGGCATTTTCAACTCAGCGTTCATGCACATGCTACAGACGCAGGGGTCCAAACTGGAGAGCTCTACAGTTACGTTTGACTTGGTCAAGGGGAATACGCAGAGTGATGGAGCTATGGTGGTTCGCTTCCGAATTCCACAGTTGAAGCGTGACTCGGTGATCATTCACAAATTTGAGGCCCTTCCTTCCTTGCGTGATGATATGACAATCGGCCGCGACTTAATGATGTCCCTTGGATTAGTGATTGACTTCAAGAATGGTCGTGTCCACTGGGATGGCAGTGAACTAGTGGTTCGCACTACTAGCAACACTCTCGAAGAACCAATCAGCTCAGACTCCGCGCTAATTCCTGACACAGCTGAAGGGCATATCTACGGTGATAAATCTGACGTCTCGCCCGCGTATCTGCTGCCCCAAAACTTGGAGGCAGCTCTGAAACACTGCTACTTAAATTGCTTAAAGAATATGTCAACATATATAGCAGATGTCTTGGGCGCATTCGAGTTGGTGACTATATTCTTCCGCTGTGGTCTGACTACGCACCGACGCACTCAAGACCGTAGAGCGCGCCTCGCAGCGAAGAAGATGCTGACCGTCGAGAAAGACAGCGTCTCCTATAGCTCGTTGTGATCGAGCAGATCTACGGCTCAGAGTCAACCGCACCTGCGTTCTTTTTGGTGAAACCTGACGGATCTCTTCGCTTACTAATCGATATCCGCCAGTTGAACAAGTTTTTGAGCGGTCTCCTTACTACGAGCTAAAACTTCGCGAATCCTGCTCAGATGGGGCAACACCAAGTGTATGAGCACCCTGGATGCCAATATGGGTTATTTTGTGAGATGTCTTGCACGCCAGAGCCGCCCATCTACTGTATTTTGTCTTCCGTTTGGAAAATTCCAATTCAAGCGGCTTGCCATGGGTATTTCGACAGCCCCAGACGAGTATCAATCATACATGGAACGCATTCTTGGCGATATATCCTTCGTTATTGTGTACTTGGATGATGTTCTCATATTTTTCGGAGACTGTAGTGGATCATTTGAAGCATCTACGGGTCGTGTTCGAGTGTTTGCGGCAATACAATGTGACCTTGAACGCGAAAAAGTGCCACATTCTTCGAGAACGAGTGGACTACCTGGCCTTCACGTTGACTGCAGACGGAATTCCACCCTAAACAAAGAAAGTGGAAGTCATTCAACAAATTACAGCGCCAGACAGCAAGAAGGAACTGTGCCGGTTTCTAGGCATGATCGCTTACTACAGGGGAAATGGTCCCGAACAAGTCTGCAAGTACAGCTAGGCTCAATCGCCTGACATAAAAAGTATTCCGTTCACGTGGACACCGAAGGATAACTCGGCCTTTCAAGAGTTCAAGGCTGCTTTTGTTCGCAACGTGTGGCTAGCGTTTCCTCACTACAGCCGTCCTTTTCACGCTTTTGCGGAACCTAGCGGTCGATAGATTGGAAGTATTATCACCCTAGGCAAACGTATTAGATAAAGCATTAATACCGATCGATGACGAACACGCAGTGCAAGTACTCTACGATGGAGTGGGAGTTGCTTTCAGCCGTCGAAAGTCTAAAGGAATATCGTACCATGTTGCTGAAATTTCCTGTTGTGGTCATACAGACCACAAGAATCTACCCTTCCCTCGCGAGAACTCGCTACGCGTCAAGCACTGAAACCTACTACTGGAAGAATACCGTAGTCAAGTGGAGTACGTTCCTGGCCCAACAAATGAGAACGCTGATGCGTATTCGAGAGTCCACTATGATTTTATTCAGCTGGTCGCTGAAGAGGAGCTCTACGCAATCTCTATTCAATACAATAAGGTTCAGGTCTGCACAAGTACTGTACAGGTGACGAGCGATCAGCACTGCCGCAAACCAGCGTAAAGAACGTTCGGAAAACATTTTCCCGGTGGCCAAGTGCCAGTTGCCATTCGAAAATCTTTTCCCCCGCAGTCACCACCTAGAGAGTGCATGGACTGGTACCGCTGACGAAACCGCGAGCGCGAGGACAACCGCCGTAGCGGGAGACACCACGAGCTACCGGCGGTGGTGGCGGCCGCCGCGGAAGAAGCTGCGAAGAGTCTGTCATTGGAGGCCCGGGAGCCGCTGGAGGCAGAGCAGGTCCGACCTGCCCCGCCAACACTGTACGCTAGGATATACCATGCTGAGAATGGAAACAGCCCGCCAAAAATCAGCCGCAACAGCATCATCAAAAACAGCAGCGAAACAACAACGCCAAAACGCGGTTCAAGGAGGCAAGAAATCAAACAACCAGCGCCAGCAGCAGACTGGCCAGAAGAAATCTGGTCAGCAGCGTGAAGGTCAGCACCAACTGCACGGCGGCGCACATGCAAACTCCAGCGAGAGGACCTTCTCTGGCTGGATCTGTGGCGAACAACGTCACAAAGCCGTGCAATGCCCTCAGCATGCTCAGGACAATTCAGGAAAGAAGGAACCAACCAAGTGGCGTCTCGGGACACTGACAGTGAAGGTAGCTCGGAACTTTGGATGACCGAAGGGGCTGCACACAAGCCGCCGTCGAGGCAGATCGGTTGGCAGATTGGGAGTTACACATCACCTATGCTTAAACGTATACGTGCTCTTTGGGCAAGAGCCAACCAATATGGCGATTACAGCGACGAACGGTAAGGAAATCTCCGCTACTGTGAAGGACAGTTGCCTACTGCGTGTTGGGAACGGAAGCGTTACCCAGACCGTACTGCGTCATGAAGTGCATTGCATTCCAGGTCTGAAGCGAAACTTGTTGTCGGTGACTAAGTTGGGTGAATACGGAGTTACGCAGGTTCGACGTCAACGAATGCAGCTTGGCGAACCAGCGAGGTCAGATCGTGGCTTTGGCTGAGCGTGAAGGCAAGCTTTGGGTGTCGAAGGGTGGAACAATAGACGCAAGCGCTGATACGGAGGTCATGTTCGCAGCCATGAAGGTGCCGACGCTCCAGCAGTGTTACGAGCGTCTGGGCCACCTGGACGTTTAAGATCTGCTGCGAATGCACACAAAGGGGCTAGCAGACGACATCAAGCTCATCTCGAAGAAACTCCGGTTCTGCCTACCATGTGCAAAGGCCAAGCAGACTAAAAGCAAGCAGCCAGCAGTTGACACGTCGACATCGCACCTATGGATGAAATCGGTGCAGTTATTGGTATGGACTTAAAGACAGACATCACCTCTGATCGGAACAGCAACAATCATCTACTCACCATTGTAGACTATAGGTCGAGTTTACGGCTTGAACAAGCCCGCGACCCCTGAGCCGGTAAACCGGTTTTTCTGGCTCGGTTTGCGGGATACCGATTGAGTGAACCCGGCATAACGAACATGACTGGGTTCATGATCATTTTTGCAATAAACTATAACCTTGTGATGAAGCGTAACAAGCCCGGCTTGTTTAATTGCCCCATCATTGGTTGAAATTTTGAGTGCCTGCTTGCTTGCACAACCTTTCGCTAAGTCCGCACGGGAATCACTGTCGAGCTCGCAATACGAAGATGATCTCCGACCATTGATGCCAAGATTCTCTTGGCGGTGCAGTCGTACATGCAATGTCGCCTAGGTTGTGGATATCCACATGAAGGACAGGCGCGGTAGTGCGCCAACGGCACGGGTACGATGCAGTATCAGTCTTGACAAAAAGACTTTTGAGACTCTTGAGAACATTCCTACTTGTTTATTTAAACAGGAATATGATAGAGTAACGCTAAAGAGGCTAATGAAGGGGCATGCTATGCTATCAGATCTAGCTTCACCAGCAGCCTGGGAGCCCGTCGCTGTGGCAGTCACAAAAAAGACTTCCTTTTCTTCGTTGAGTTGTTGTTCCGTGTGCTGCAGTCTCTCATTCAGGCGTAGTTCAATCCCTCCTGCAAGCAGCTTGGTTTCATCCACCAACATCGCGCTTGTCGCTTGAATTTCTTGATCCGGAGCTGCTCGAAATTTTTCTTGGAGCCGCCTTCCATTAGATTTTCTTGCTGCTTCTGACTCCATTCCAGCTTATCCTCCAACTCTTCGCGAATAACATCGATCCTCGCCTCGGTGTGATCTTTCAAAGAGGCATCAAAAGATTGCTGTAACTGTGCCATTTCATGCTGGTGCTTGTCTTGACGAACAGCCTCACACTTGGCGATGGTTCTCTGCGCCGCATCAATCACGCGGAGCTCCGAGCTTTGGGCAACTAATTGCAGCTCGGAGTTCAACGCGGCTGCATGTGCATTATGCATGACTTCCAGCGTTTCGTGGGATGCTCGAATCGCTCCTTGTATCTGCTGCTGTTGTGCAGCATGGAGCTGTGCTTGAGCCTGAGCCTGTGCATGAACTTTGCCAACGAAGAGTGGTTGGAACTTGGTTTCAGTGTCCACTTTCACGTCATGTACATGCATGCGGGTATAATGCAGCAACAGCTGCATAGGCTGCTCTAAAACAAGCCATTCTCCTCGCTACGACGAAAAAAATTGCGAACTGCTCGGGCTAGCAAATGCTTCTCGTCGTCCACCAAGTAAAGATCTTCGCTTAGCGGGATTTCCGGTTTCGTCGGAAAACTTGCTGTGTGGATGGCTGTTGGTCGACCACCTCGGCTAGCTACTATTACAAGACCGGTCCTCTATTCGGTAGTATGCAGTAAGTCCATCGTTGTGGTAGGAGTTGTGTCATCCCTCCTGCCCAATAAGCGGGCAGGAGGGACGCAATAAATGAGAACCGTCGAGATTGCGGCGACGTCTCGAGTGATGGTAAGTTGTCTCCGACGACTGTCGGTGGTGCAGTGGTCTCCTTCAAAGAGGAGGCCACTAATGGGGATGATACTGTACTCCTTGGATGGACATTGAAATCTGATTTGACGGGGTTCATTAATAATAACAAAAGTTTTATGTGGACAAAGTCGAAAAAATATTTTTTGTGCCACCCCTGACCTTTCTTTACTTCCTTGCGTTTGTTGGCCAAAGTAAAGCTGAACGGCGCATGCGTGGAGTGTCAGCACTGCATCCTCTGGGGAAGCTGGCACGTATCCGAATTTTGTTTCAACTGCCTCGGCCTCAGAAGCATCAGCCTTGCGCTATAATGCCTTGGGCGTGATGCGCATGAAGTGAACGAATATCAATGGTTGGCATTGACTCAATCGGGTCCAAAATCATTGCATGACCAGCCAGGCCGTACCAGAATCAAGTTGTCTGGTCCATGTTGATTCCTCATAGTGTTGCTCGCGGTCGGCCCCAAGTGCAGCGTTGCCGCAGTTGCCAACTTGTCTGTCACTGATAGTTCCGCAGGATGGTCTCCAAAAATGAGCCGTTTGCCTTCCAGACAGCAATTCTCAGCTCCAACAGCTCTTCGAGGTGAATGCTCTTCGTGCCATCGTCGTCGCGTGCGCTACCTGAAACCAATGCAGACAACTTATCAGACTGGACTGCGCAATAAGAGCGTTGTCCAAATAGAAAAAGGATCTATTTTTTGCAACTCTTTTTTTCGTGAATGTTGCACGAAGGAAAATGAGGTGGCCAAATACCGGATTATAAATAGGTAAAAAGCAATAGGTGCGGCATCTATTTATTTTGGTGGTACCGATTTATGGTTCGTTGAAGTGATAAATGCGCGGGGGAAGGGAGGGGGGACGTCGCGCCGCAGGACGAAGGCCAGCCCTCTACGCGTGCCTCCGAGGGCGTGCGAACGGCACCTACGGGCCCGAGTATGTGCTAGCAGCACTGTTAAAATGAATGTTCAACACTTGGTAGGAAGCTCACTATAGTGTATTTGGGTTATTCCTCTATTCTTATTGCCGTACTCTAGACGTGCTCAGTCTGAAGCAAAAGAGGATGCGATTGACGTCCTCGGACTTCGTCCTCGGCGCCTCCGCTTTCTGTACTCAATGCTCCTTATCGTCACCGCACTAACGAGTGGCACGTACGCTCTGTGCCTGTACTATCCATATGATGGAGCTCATAGATTTGAACTCCCCTAGTACTTGTTTATCTATTTAGAGAGGTACTCGGAACTAAAGTCCTCATTCCTCTTTTCTTTCTTCTAGCGGGCAGTCAGGCACTTCTGCCGGCTGCCCCCTCAGCTACCGAACCCCGTCCAACAAGCGCAGTAGTGACGATGGTGGTGCGTCAGGCCTGTGACTTGCTCGACACAGAGGGGTTTAAGTTCGCGTTGGCGAACACGAGGACACGATGATTGACACTGTGCTATATCCTAGCAGAGAGACCGAACTACCGGCGAAGGAAGGCGTTCTCAGGAAGGATCAGCTGCGCCCTAATTCTTCTGTAGGTGGAGTTGGCGTGTCTATCTCCGAAGATGCTGTCGAATCAGCACCGGCAGCGATGACTTGCTGTACTACGTAGTTTTGTTTTTTTAATAATCCGCTTGTCATCATTCCTGACGAGTCGGTGCTTCGGCGCTTGGGCATGGTATATTCAGCGCTTGAAGCTTCGAGATCTGTGGTCAAAAGGCATTGCGCTCGCGTTGAAGTGAAGAAACCTATTATTAAGAATATTTAGATTATTCGTTTTGATAGGAGTGATAAAATAAATAAGCGGGACTGGGTTTTCGCGTTTGGACATCCAGACGATTTATTTCACTTCATTTTTTTCAGCAGGAATACAATTGTCAGACAAAAAATCGAGTGTTTTTCTATTTGGACTGCTCTCTAAGTGGGCCTCGCAAAACGCTTCCACAGCAGTCGAGAGCATTGCCTCTGATTCGCTGAAGCTGTTGCTTGATGTATCCATCGGTTAGGAATATGCCGTTACAAACATCATGGGTACAAACCGATAGGTACATTCAACAATCTCCCTTTCCAGAAAATGGCACGTGGGGAGACGTCGCCGCTGCTGCCTCTGCACTCCGGGGCGGAGGCCTCTGGCCTCCCACCACAACACCAGCCGGAAGAGGCTCCTGCCAGGAGTCCTGGCTCTCGCGCCAATTGGCTCTCGCGTATCACGTTCAGTTGGCTCGGGCCCCTCCTCCACCTGGGCGCATCGCAGCCGCTCCAAGCCGCGGATTTATGGCCATTAGAGGCTGCGGACGACACTTCCCACGTGACCAATACTCTGCGAGCAGCTGTGCAGTCTGACAATAACAGCCAATCGTTGTGGATCTCGATCCGGCAGGCGTTCGGCTTCAACATGTACGCCGCAGGGGCGTGCAAACTGGCTGGCGACTGTTTCGGCTTCGTCGGTCCGATCTGCATCAACGCGTTGATCAAGTACGTGGAGGAGCCCAAGACGGCCTGGTTCTCTACCGCCCACTATGGCTACATCCTCAGCGGCACGTTGTTCGTGGCCTCGGTGCTGCAGACTTTATGTCTGCATCAGCATCACCATTTGGTGATACGAGAAGCCCTCCGCGTGCGGTCTGCACTCACGATGCTCGTGTACGAGAAGACACTGACGCTGTCGTCGCAGACCAAAAGCACGTTGGGCTCTGGGAAGATCCTGAACATGGCCACGATCGACGCCAATCGGATCCTCGAGCTCTTCTACATGATCCACTACGCGTGGGCAGCCCCTGTCCAGTTGGCTATCGGGCTGTTGCTTCTGGTGCATTACCTCGGTACTGCGTCGCTCGCAGGTGTTGTCATTATGGTTATTTTGCTGCCGACAAGCGCAGCACTGTCGTCTCAGGCGGCGAGGATCTCGAAGAAGATGTTGGAGTGCACGGACAAGCGACTCAAGTTTCTGACGGAGTTGTTCCAGCACATTCGGGTGATCAAGTTCTATGCGTGGGAGAGCGAGATGCTGGGACAGGTGGACGCGATTCGTGCGAAAGAGCTCCATTTCCTAAAGAAAATGATCCTCTGGAACGCTTACGGAAGGGCGATGTTGCAGGCGGGACCTGTGTTCGTGTCTTTTGGGACATTTGCAGCTTATTCGTACGTTCAAAAGGAGCCGCTGACGGCGGACAGGGCGTTTACCGCGATCACGCTGTTCAGCATTTTCCGACTGCCACTGATGGCACTACCGCAAGTCTTTTCACTGATCTTCCAAGCTAACGTGTCTATCAAGCGTCTGGAGTCGTTCCTGTACCTCGAAGGACACCAGCGCAGCTCGACATCACTTTCGGCCTCCTTCATCTCGGACCCTTCGTTTGAGATTCGGCATGCAACCTTTAAGTGGTCCAACGACGGCCGTGAAACGAGGGAGGAAAAAACGAAAGAAGCTACTGGCAAAGAGGCCCCTCCTACTCAGCTGTCCAATATCACAATCTCGCTACCAAAAGGCAAATTGACACTCATCGTTGGAGCTGTTGGGAGCGGCAAGTCGACACTCCTAGCGGCATTGCTGGGTGAGCTGCAACCTGAATATGGCGTGGTTCGTATTCCTTCGAGGTATGTTTCCTATGCTGCTCAAACGCCGTACCTAATCAATGCTAGCGTCCAAGACAACATCCTGTTTGGTGCTCCGTTGGATACAGCTCGTCTTCATCGGATTGTCAAGAGCTGTGAATTGGAGAAAGAACTTGTGCACCTCCCGAATGGATTTCAGAGCGAGATTGGTGAGAATGGCGTCACGCTGAGTGGCGGGCAGAAGCAACGCCTTTCGATCGCACGGGCCGTATATTCAAAGGAGCACGAGCTCTACGTGTTCGACGACTCATTATCGGCTTTGGATGCCCATGTTGCCACGCGCATCTTCAATCAGTGCTTCAACGAGTCGACGGACGGACTTTTGGCTGGTCGCACGCGGGTTTTGAGCACACATTCGCTGCAGTTTGCTCATCTGGCCGACTGGATCATCGTCATGGATAACATGCGCGTCGCTGAGATGGGAACGTTCGAGAACCTCACGCAAGTTACGCCAAACGGAAAATTTGCAACGATGCTCAAGACATTTCACCGTGCTGATGAGGCAGCAACTGTCGAGGATGATACCGATTCTGGCGACCAAACTGGGGGCGTGAACACCAGTAGATCTAAGTCACGGTCAAGTTCGAGCGTCGATGGGGACGCTGTTCCCGGTGGCAATGTCGTTCTGATTCAGGACGAAGAGAAAACTGAGGGAAATTTGTCATGGAGCGTGTACTCGTCTTACTTTGTATCGTGCGGCGCGATTTCGACGGTCGGAGCGCTTGCACTTCTATTTGCAACGCAGGTGTCGTCAGTATCGACGGATTTGTGGTTGACGAACTGGACCAGCAACAAACCGACTGGGGTTGACTTGACCTTCTACCTCACGGTTTATGCCTATCTCGGTTTAAGTACCATTGTCCTTGGGTTCGTGGGAGACCTCTGCTGCCGATACGCTGGACTCAGGTAAGCGATTGTTCTCGATATGTGATGACGTACAGACTTCTATGTACTAACACGACGTTGTGTCAGTGCATCGAAACAAATTCATCATTCGCTGCTGCACCACGTCATTAAGGGGACGATGCGTTTCTTCGATACGACGCCTGTCGGCCGCATTCTCAATCGGTTTTCAAACGACATTAACACTATTGGTACGTGACAGAGAATGTTGTGCGAGTGTGCTATCTTCAAACTAATCAGTGATTGTGTTTATTGTCATACCACAGACCAGAAGCTGAACACCGCCATTGTGCAGTTCGTCACGATGCTACTCGCACTTTTGAGCATGTTAGCGATTCAGAGCACTACGGCCCCTGTGTTGCTGATTCTGCTCATACCAGTTTTCATCTGCTACGTCGCATACCAGCGATTCTACGGGAAGTCTTGTCGAGAGTTGCAGCGCTTGGATAACATCTCCAAGAGCCCTGTGTACGCACACTTTACACAGACACTCAATGGACTGGTAACTATCCGGACTTTTGAAATGGTCGAACAGAGTCAGCATACCCAAGCGTTGAAGATTAACGAGAACACCAAGGCCTTCCTATTGCTAAACCTGATCAACCGCTGGTTGGGTGTCAGATTGGAGTTCCTAGGGGCGGTGATCACGTTTGCGGTCGCGTTTTTCGTCAGCCGCGGCCACGCGGTACTCTCCAGTGCCATGGCGGGCTTGCTGCTGAGCTACTCCCAAAACATGACCTCGCTGCTCAACTGGATCATTCGAAACAACATCGATATGGAGAACATGATGAATAGCGTGGAGCGCACTGACGAATATTGCCACGTGGATACAGAACCGGTGACGCTGCTTGCGCATCACTATGAACGCTATACTACCCTCAAGTCGCGTACGCTGCAGCTGCGACCACATTGGCCTGAGCATGGCAAGATCAATTTCGTTAACGTCTGTGTCAAATACGATCCGTACGCGCCACCGGTGCTTCATGGTATATCATTCACTGTGAAGGGTGGTGAGAAGGTTGGAATCTGTGGACGCACGGGGGCTGGTAAGAGTTCACTCCTCCTTGCTCTCTTCCGGATGGTATCATTTGACAGTGGAGTTGGGGGTGGTAGTATCTACATCGATGAAGTCTCTACAACTGCGCTGACATTAACCGAGTTGCGTTCACGGATGGCTATCATTCCGCAGGACCCTGTTCTTTTTGCAACAAGTGTACGCTTCAATCTAGATCCGGCAGGACAAGCCACTGACAACGAATTGTGGAATGCGATCCGAAAATCTCGTTTGGAAACTTTCATTAAGAGCTTGCCTGGTGGTCTAGACGCCGAAGTTCTAGAGGGAGGAGACAACTTTAGTGTCGGTGAGCGGCAGCTGATCTGTCTGGCGCGTGCTATCCTACGCAGCTCCAAGATTTTATGCCTGGATGAGGCGACTGCTTCTATGGATCACTCCACAGGTGAGAAACACCCATTTATTGGCCTGGATAGCTGCTATTGCACTTTTGTATTCTCATAACTAATTTTTCTTTGTCGTATACAGATGAGTTTATCCAGGCGTCAATCCGCAGGGAGTTTGCCGAAGCTACGGTGCTGACGATCGCCCACCGAGTGGAAACGATTCTAGATTACGATAAGATTCTCGTACTGAAGCAGGGTCATATTGTGGAGTTTGGTCCGCCGTCCAAGTTGCGAAGCAAACCCAATGGCGAGTTCGCTGGCATGCTGCAGAATCCGTGATGGACGCTTTATTGAAATTCCATCTCTTCCCCCCATTTGTCTCTTGCGAATGAGTCTCGTTACTGGTGGACTAAAGGCTGATGGTTCCAACCGTGAGGAAAAGTCGAGCGCCCCGTCGCGGAGTGCAGCCCTCCCGTTGCTGGTAGCCACCAATTTCTTGCCTGTTGAGCTCGAGCAAGGATGACCACCCACGAGGCGAGGCTGCTCCTTCAAGGAGGTGACACCATGCTCGGTCGCGCTGTCCAGCTCACATTTCCGTTCCAAGCTCCCAACGAGGACCTAATCCGAGACACTACCACAGCAGGAACGTATTTACTCATGGCACTGCACTATCTGCGCAACAATCCTGGTGCTCTTTGTTCTCACGAGTTGCAGCGCCTACGACAGGCGAATCGTGATGGCTCGCATGTGTGGGGAGACTACCTGACTGCCTTGACGATTAGTCCTCCTCCTGATGTACGACTACTCAACCTGGAAAGTGCAGTGACCACGACCACGACAAACTATGATGTTCCGCGTAAGGGCATCACCTACCACATGCACGCGAAGAATATCCCGCTGGTGTTCGCTCGCTTCGCTGCCGTGACTTTCCGTGATGATGGAGACCATATCAGTCAACCTCATTCAAGCCCGTACGTCATCTCGATGGCAAATCACCACGCGCTGGATTTTGGTCGCCTTGCTTTCGAACAGGAGACGCTGCTGGCTATAGCCACACTGCCGGGCGACGCGCACGTGGTGGGCCTTGGCAGATCCGTTTTCGAGGCCGCCAAGGCTGCACGTATTGAACTCACGTCGCACGAGGGCCGCCATGTTTATTGCATTGCCGTGACGACAGTATGCTCGGGGACTCCTCCAAACTGGCGAGCAACCTCCACACAACCGGGGATGGCTGTGCTTCCGGCAATAGAGTCGTCCACTGCCGTGCAGAAGGCAGTTGAGGCCACAGCGAGCGTCCTGCATGCAAACGACCTCACTTGGCCCCATCGCGGCGACTTGCTAGTGCTGTCCATCCACTGGGGACCCAACTGGGCGTGTCGCGAGCACGATGATACCAAAGCCCAGGTGTTTCGTCGTGAATATGCACACCGCGTTATCGATGAACTGGGCATCGACCTTGTCTACGGCCACTCGTCCCACCACATTCGCGGCATGGAGCTCTATCGAGGCAAATTGTCATCTACGGCACTGGGGACCAGGTGAACGACTACGAGGGGTTTACAAATCGCGACGATGTAGCTTACAACACTATAGGTGCGTTGTTCCTTGTGGCCTTGAACGTCAATGACGGCACCCTGACTCAGCTCCGCCTCATGCTGACCTTCATGAATCGTTTAATCCTGCAGCGAGTGAAGGAACGTTCGTATGAACGATGGGATCCAACACGTCGTCAAACGGTGGAGCATGTCGACGGTGTGACGGAGATTTGCACGGCTATCAATCGACTCTCACGACTGGATGTCGGGCTCGATACTGAAGTTCACAACGGTGGAGGTGAAGGTGTTCCGGTGGAATTCCATGTTGAGGACCAATGTCCTAGCGTCCCGGTTGGTCCGGTCCTGGTGTACACCCCCGCAAAATGAAGCACTGGTGCTTGTACATGTTGTGCTCCAATGGCGGATTGACAATCATTCTGCTCACTTCAAGTTGAAGTTTTCAAAAATGTTGGTAGATATAAGTACAGTACACGTTTTGCTTTCTTAGATCGATCTAAGAATACTGCCTGCGCTGCTCTCGCGGAGGGTATTGGTATAATAGTGAGGCCTCCAAAAATATTCGTGAAAGCGTCCTGTGATGGTGTGCTGTGTGCTTCGGCTTCACGACGACGACGCCACAAAGCGCATTCTCCTCGCTGTGCTGTTGGAGCTGAGCCTTGCTGTCTGAAAGTCAAACGGTTCATTCGTGGAGACCATCCTGCGCAACTAGCGGGTGACAAGTTGGCACTACACTTAGCTGCGGGCAGCAACGCTGCATTTGGGGCCGACCGTGAGCAACGCTCTGGAGAACCAACTGGACGCCCGACAACTTGAATCCGGCACGGCCTGGCTGCGCATGTAATGACTTTGGACCCGATTGACATTCGTTCACTTCATGCGCATCACGCCCGCGGCATCGTACGATTCGTAGCGCTGGCGCTTCTGAGGTCTCAGGCACAGTTGAAACAAAATTCGGATGCGTGCCAGCTCCCCAAAGAGCGCAGTGCTGACACCCACGCATGCGCCGTTCAACTTTAGCTTGGCCTACAAACGCAAGCAAGCATAGGGAGATTTGTTCTTCAGCCTAGCAGACGAGGAATGGGGCCGCACGACAGTGGGACGCGGTCAGACTAGCTAGAGCTGTACATGTACTGTACATGCCACAGCGTGACTTCGCCACTGGCAGCATCGACCGCGCCGGACCTAGTACTGTACCTCCAGGGAGCGAGCACCAAGGCGACGGGATCTCGTCGAGGCCGCCTCAGACGCGTGCCTCTCGGCGACGGCGCTCCGAGCAGCAGCTTTCGATTAGAAGGATAGCGAGGTCAACGCTGCCCTCGTTGAACGAGTCGTTCGTATCGTGTGACCAACTCAAAGACCCTTGCGCTGCAAGGTTTTGCAGCCCAATCACGAGGAGAGGTCGCTGGCCGCTTTGGCCGATTCAACTTCGAGGCGGTCTGCCAAAGCTGGCGTGCGTCTCAACGGAGCCCGTCGCGACGAGCATCGGTCGGTTCTCCCAGGCTGGCTATGGTGCTTGTACCCTAACAAGCAGCACTGCTTGTTGTCGTTGATTGCCCTCGTTCAGCCTGTCACTGACCAGGCCCTGTCTGGCCGATAGCGTCTGCAGTCCAGACTGCACAGCGAATAGCGAATAAGATTCATCTACGCTCGCAAAGGGCAGCGTAGCATCGGTCTCCAAGCAGACGAGGGTGCCGCAAATGATGGATTGCTGAGCTCCTGCTCGGCCAAGCTGGCATCGTTTTGCACTTGTTGCTGGCCATAGCAGCAGCATACAGCGCTCCAAAGCCATCGACCCCAAGCTCGCAAATGCGTGCGAACGGCTCATGTCACGCGGGCGGTGGCAGGTTGCCCACCGCTGCGCTGCAAGCAACCCACGCGACAGCCCCGAGCGCGGCGATGCTGCAAGTTCGACCGCCGCACGCCAGCGATAACTGATGGGACTTGCAAGCTACTACAAACGCTGCAACACGCTGTCGCAAGAAGGCTTCGCTCCTCGCTGCTGGGGAAGCGCTGCCAGCTCCTACTGCGTGCATCTCTCGGCTCAGCGCGAACACGAACACAGTAAGAGACTGCGTTGCGGCGGCTATACGCTTTGAAGCGAAGGAGAAGGAGCTCAAGCTCGAGCTCCCCGACGAAGGCGTGCATGGCTCATCTACAAGGCACCATCAGCGTGCTGTGAGCGCAGCGTGACAAGCAGCTCAACTCTTCGTCCGCCTATCCGATTGTAGTCCATCGTCGATGACCGGGGTCGACGCTGCTAGCAGCAACCGCTGCTCAGTGCGTCTCAAGTTGACACGGTTGACAGTCAACCGTACTTGCACTGTACAACGAACGAGCTCGGCTCTGCGCAAGGAAAACCTGCAGCAATACTGTACCGCAGTCAAATGCTGACCTGCTCGCCCCAGCTTGACTGTGCTGCAACGTTTAACGACATGCCGCAAGCGGAGAGCTGCACCGCCGCCTGTCCGTCTCGAGTCGACTAAGACGGCCGTCCACCTTTACCGCGCTCCTCCCTGGGGGAGGTCATCGCGCCGAAAACGAGTGACGTGAGGGAGGGGGGAATCCAATATCGGAGCCCGTCGGTTTTCTTTTCTCTGCGACGACCGCGTTGCTGCAGACGGCCGGCAGCAGAAAGACATGGCGGGGGAGTTGACATGATATCCCATTGCAGCAGCGGCAACAGCGAGAGCAGCCGTTGGGTAGCATCGCATGAAACAGCAGCAACACACGAGCATCTGACAACTAACGAGCTTAGGCACAATCACGACAAGTTCAATACAAATACATGTAGGTTGAAAACACCGAGCGCTCACTTCAGCGTGATCTGGATTTTTCTTATTCGGCTGACGTGGCGCAAGAGTCGGATCGACGTGCGATTGGTCGAAAAGCAGCTGGCCACGCTTCAACTTGGCCGAACTCGGCACGGCAGAGACTTGTCGGCGACAGCGCCGACGAAGATTGTAGCGTTCTCACAGCTTGCTACGGATATCCTATAGCCATCGCTGCTTGCAAGCAAGCGCTTGTTGCTCGATATAAACCACGCCCACGGCTGCGGCGGAACAAGAGAAGGCAAATCCGGGATGAGTGCATCTACAAATTCGAACGCGCTCTCTCATATCATGTCACTCGAGAGTGGCCGCGCCGTGATTTGAACGCGATTTGAACTGCCCGCTCGACGCGAGCGTGTCCTCAACGTTCGAGCACAGGCTCCAGTCCTGCTCGACTAGTCCATGCAATGTCGGCACAGACCGTGTCTGCGCTGGCTGGACCAGCAGAATACCAGCAGAATCCAATGCGGCCTACGTACGACAGCGCTGGACGAGCTGCTCGAGCTGCAAGATTATCGGCCGCGAGCATGGACGCGCAGCAACAGTTCTCGGAGCGAAGGTAGGAGAACTTCTCCTTCCTTCTGGCTACCTCTGCAAGCCGCGAGCGATGGCAACCCCCTGCAGACAGGACTCCGCAGAGCATTAAGCACTAACGTCGTCAGGCACAGCGTGGGCGGCAGCTTCCCGTCGAGTCGCGACGGCGGACGACGGCCGCCACCGTCGCTCACGACACCGAGACGAGAAGCCGCGAGGTCCATTTTGCGACGGCGTTGGCGTGCGATGCGCCATAAAAGGGCTGGGTCGCTTTTTGCGCCAATGGACGTGCGTCGTGGCGACGCTTCAACCGCCAACAGCTGGCGCTCACCACGAATGCGGAATAAGCATCGCGGAAAATGTGATTTGTGTGGCGCCAGTCGCTGTTTCTGGCTGTGCCGGCCGCAGCGTCTGAACCGAACGGTGTCGTCGATAGCGAACGTATTAATATCTCGTGGCGTCACTAATATCTGCCGCACGCCATCAGGCGCTGGCAGCCATACTATATGGTGAAAGAACACCCGCTGTACGTGTATTTGTATCAGCGCCAGCTTCAACCGGAAGGTTCTGATTTTCTTTTTTGGTCTGCGGTTGCGGAGCCCGAACCAAATGGGACCAAAAGGAGAGTCGGACAGATCAGGTGCCGCTACAAAAGCCCTAAAGTTCGATTGGAAGTGCCATAGTTGGCGCCAGTCAACAGGCACAAAAGTCGATTTATAGTCCGTGTGGCGTGCCGTGGGCCGCTGCAGAAGCGGCGGTCGCGTGCTGCCCGCTGGCCACCTCAGCGAGCGCTCATTCGCCGATTCCTACGCACGACCCTATCCGGATTCGCGGCCTGGGGCTGTAGACACTGCCTCTGTGCTGTGCGCGAAGCAACCACCCCCGCGTCCATTTTCCATTTAGCCGGTCAGCCCGACAGACCGATAGCGCTTCGGACTGCATCGATCATACAGTACCGTAGTTTGTCCTTGTTGACAGCTTTTATCGTCGCGTTCGGTTCGACTCGAGCGGATTCGCGAACGAGAAAAGGCCTGCTACGCAGCCACAATCACCTCCCAGCGCCGCACGGAGGAGCAGCACGGAGCGCGCTGGGGCGATCGCCTTGCTCGGCTCGGGCTGCTGCTGGTGCATTGCCTGCTGCGGCCGTTCCTGGCCTCGTCTCCACCGTCGTCGTCACTAGCCGTAGACACGCGGCCCATGCGCAGATTGGAGCAGCAGCCAAGCAGTTCGTTTTCCGCTTCATCTTCCACCAAATCGCTGGCCGCCGCCGTGTTCCAGCGCCTCTCCATGGACATCCCAACCGCCCCCAGTGTGGTGGCCAGTGACAGCGCCAGCCCCACCAACAGCAGCAGCGAGCCGTCGCCCCAGGCAGCGGACGCCAAGCTTAAGAGTCTCATTGAGACCAAACAGGCGCCGTCGCCGCCCCCGTCCCCCATGATCGTCGAGCTCCACAAAGAGCCCGTTCCAGAACAGGAACATCGTCAGCAAGAAGAACAAGAAGGAGAAGAACAGGAACATGACGACGTGGAGGAGCTGAAACAGACGCTGCTGCGGCAATCCACGGGCTCAATCGCTATCATGACGAGGCAGCAGGAGGCGCTGGACCACCGCAGACACACGTTCAGTGTCATGTCGGCCGACAGCCGCGCCAACATGAGACGACGCAGCTACGACCTTACAGCGCAGTTCGGCAGCACGTTCCCGCCCAGTTCGCCCCCGCATCAGTCGCTGTCGCACTCGCTCCAGGCGCACCACCATATGCAGCACGTGCTAGTGTACGGCAACAGCTCGGGCCCCGCCAAACGCATCGGCGAGTGCCACGAAGAGGGCGCCCCCATGGTGGCGTTCGTGTCACCCAACCCGGACACGGTCTGGACACGAGGCAAACCTGTGGATATGGAGTGGAAAGTGCTCGACGTCAAGGTGAAGAAGCTGCGCATCGAACTGCTGGAGGACGGGCTGAGCGCTACCACACTCATCGCCGCGGAGGCCCCGAACACGGGTTTCTTCACGTATCACAAGGTGCCGTGGGGCATGACGTCGGGCTCCAAGTATTTCCTGCGCGTGTCGGCGGCCGACGAGCCGGAGCGATACCGCACCAGCAGCTTCTTCCAGATCAGCTCGGCTCCGTGACAACCCCCCACCCCCTATAGTAAGTAAGCCATGGAGAAGAGAGAGAGAAAGTTAGGAGAAAGTAGTATGTGAAGTCTTTATTTAATGTAATTGCCAAAGTGCGACCACTTAGTGATCCATGGATGGAAGTCGTGTTTGTTTCTCTCCATTTGCATTCGTTTACACGGCGGAACACGCCACGTGTTCAATGGCCTTCAGACTTCAGACGAGCAAACTGCAGCAAGTTTGCGCCGTGTTCGACTTGACTTTTGCGCAGCCAGCGTGAATTTGCTTACCTTTCTCGCGTGGCTCTGATATGAGCGCACGTACCGACTTGCGTGTGGGGGTGCAGTCAGCTGCAGCGTCTGGTTGAAGCTGTAGCGCGACCGCTTCGGTCAAGATAGTAGGCGCTTTTTTAGGACCAGATAGGGCACAAGGGTTAATAAGGCGACGAATGAAGCCTTCATTAAGAGAGACCTTGTATTGTAGAATGCATTGTATTTGTACTGAACCTTTCAATCCTTTTAGAGAGGGTGCAATCTGTTTAAGAAGGGAGTCCTTGTATGTTAAGTTCGCGTGTTGTCGTGATGCGGAACGTCAATGTAGACGACATCACAGTCGACGAACTACCTCAACAAGAGATGAAAGCTGCCAACCGCATTGCTGAACATACTTTCACCTCCCATCAAAGTTGGTGAAAGTATGTTCAGCAAGTGCTTCATGTGGTTGGCAGCTTGTTGGTACGTTGGTGGGCTCGACATCTTGGCCGACTAGTATCGAGGGCACCTTAATTATCTGAGTCGCTATCCTGCACCAAGAGCATGCGATACCCACGCTGCCAACGTAGCTGTTCACCAGGCAACTCGTTCATGTTGTATGTCGGCGCCAAAATTACGAGTGCAAATTGCAACTGAAAATTGTAGAAGATCGCCTGCTTGGCTACAATTGTATCAATTCTTG